>BHEV01068499.1:0-25219 GCA_004319985.1 Emydocephalus ijimae | reverse complement strand
AACCACGCCCTTCAACAAAACGCTTACCCGGTACCGGTGGTGCAACACCTCCTCCATTCCATGGGGGGCGGAAAAGTCTTCGCTAAACTAGATTTAGCCCAGGCATACCAACAACTGCCTGTAGACAAAAAAGCGGCAGAGGCCCAAACAATCGTTACGCACCGAGGTGCGTTTAAATGTAACCGACTCCAGTTCGGAGTAAGCGTAGCCCCGGGAATCTTTCAAAGTTTGATGGAAAGACTATTACAAGGGATAAAAGGCGTTGTCCCATATTTTGATGATGTGTTAATCGCTGCCCCGACTCGGAAAATACTAAAGGATCGCCTGGGGTTGGTTCTCCAGAGATTTAAAGACTCAGGTCTCAAAGTTAAAAAAAACAAATGTCAACTATGTACGGATCGTGTAGAATTTTTAGGATATTTAATCGATAGTCAAGGCATTCACCCCACCAATAGCAAACTTAGGGCAATTAAAAACACCCCAAAACCCCGAAATAAGGCCGACCTCCAGGCTTTTCTTGGCCTTATCAATTTTTGTAACGTTTTCCTGCCTCACAAAGCAACCATAGCCAAACCCCTACATCGTTTGTTGGACAAAAAAGCAACCTGGGTATGGGGACACAAAGAGGAGCAGGCGTTTCGACATGTGAAAAATTTATTGACTTCTGATGCTGTTTTGATGCAATATAACGAGACTTTGCCTTTAATGATCACGTGTGATGCATCACCATTCGGAGTGGGCGCCATTTTGAGCCACGTTTTGCCAAACGGTAGTGAAGCCTCTGTTGCCTATTTCTCAAAGACGTTATCAAAAGCAGAACGCTATTACAGTCAAATTGATAAAGAGGCCCTTGCGTATAATTACAAGTTGCAACACTGCCCGGGGAAAGCCATTCCCCATGCCGACGCATTGAGTCGTGCACCACTTCTGGAGACCATTGATGACCCTGCTCCGACAGTTACAACACTGCAGATCGAGACACTTCGAACACCACCACTAACAGCCCAAGATATTGCGATTGAAACAAAACGTGACCCCATTTTAGCACGAGTCCTCAGTTGGGTCAAGCGTGGATGGCCATTGGACCAGATACCTGATGACTACGTCCCATTCAAGAATTGACAAACGGAACTATTTTCCCAGAAGGGCTGCATTATCTGGGGTGATAGAGTCGTTGTCCCAGAGCGGTTACAGCGAGCGGTACTGAGAACCTTGCACGATGGCCACCCCGGCATCGTGCGCATGAAAGCCCTCACACGAAGCTACGCATAGTGGCCGGGTATCGACAAGCAGATTGACACATGGGTAAAAGCTTGTCACAAATGCCAGGAAGTAAGCAACGCCCCTCCAAAAGCAACCCCGACTGAATGGGAAACACCGAGGGGACCATGGTCCCGTATTCATCTGGACTTTGCAGGACCTACAAAAGGACACACATTTTTATTAACGGTGGATGCCTACTCGAACTGGCTTGAAATCCATGAGATGAGAAATACAACAACCGAATCGGTCATCAGGAAACTAGACAGACTATTTACAACACACGGATTACCAGACGTTCTGGTATCCGACAACGGGCCCCAATTTACCGCGCTGTCCTTTGAACAGTACCTGGCAGACCGCGGTATTCGCCATGCGCTGACTTCGCCGGTGCATCCTGCGGCCAATGGAAGGGCCGAGCGCATGGTACAATTCGTCAAGAAAACCTTGCATAAAATGGACTATGGCAATATAGAAGACAAGATTAACCGGATACTTCTTTTGCAGCATATCACTCCGCACAGCATCACCAACAAAACTCCCCCCGAGTTATTGATGGGGCGGAAGCTCCGCTCCCACCCCGACCGTCTGCACCCATCATATGAACCTGAAAAACCACATGGATCCAGCGGGAAATGCCGTAACTTCCAGGTAGGCGACTTGGTTTTCGCTAGGAACTTTTCGGGCGATCCGTTGTGGGTCGAGGCAACTGTAGTCCAAGTAACCGGCCCCAGATCGTACTGTGTGAGATGTTGNTTCAAGCAGAAGACGGCATACGAGATGCGCGAGAGTGACTGGAGTTCAGACGTGTGCTCTTCCGATCTCCCTGACTTCCAAACCGAGGGGGGAGGAGATACCGAGGAAGCTGAATTTGAAATGGCAGAAAGCTTAAGCGGAAGTAATGATCACTCAGAGGCAACACGTGAAGAAGGATCAGGGATGGGGGTGAGCTCGCCTCAAGGAAATGCTGAGAACATTAGCGGCAACGAAAATTTGAATACAGAACTGGAGGCACCCTCTTCACCAGATAACGTCCTACCCCAACAAGACTGTAGCCAAATACCGGGAGAACAATGTAAATCAAATAGACAATCAAAACAACCTGCCTACCTCAAAGACTACGTGACCGCACCCCTTAAACGGAACCCGGGGGGAAGGGGTGTTGTGAATTAATAAAAGTACTTGAATAAAGATTATTAAGAGCTTGAAGTAAAGTGCAGGGTTCTGGCCCTGCACTTCTGATTGGCCGATAATAGCGACATCGGATTGGTCCATTCAGGAGAATCTGATTGGCTATTAACGAGCCTCTCCCATTGGTTAACGGAGCTAGGGCTCCCTGTGTTTTCATTGGTTAAATACTCAAGAGCTTGCCTATATAAAGGGGGCCGTTGCGGCCATAGAGCTGAGCTGTTGCACATGTAAATAAAGAGTTTGAAGTTCACTGTTCACCGGCTCGTCTCCTCCTTAGCGCCCATGCACAGAACATAACACTTAATTCTTTGAGAGCACATACAGTGACCTCATATTGATATTGAAGCTGTTCTGGCTCTTTACCCATGATATATGTTTGTATGTGCGTTTAATTCCAAAGCTAGAAGAAACTCCATAGCAACCTAGAGCTCCAGGTTCCAATTGTGGTGCTTTGATCATCCTGTCATTTCAGTTAAGACTTTACAGTACATCCAAAGGCGCTGCATGAGGTACTCCAATTAAGGAAAGAAGTCTTGGCTTTATTGCAGTAACTAATCGTTTAGACACCAACTGTCTGCTACATGGAGTAGGAGCATAGAAGAGGGTTTTCTTCAGAGCGCAGCTGCCCCTGCATTTCTTTTTATATAATTAAAAAAAAAACAATGTTTCTTGTCAAGGGGTTACATTCACTATCCCAGTAGATTAAAAGGACCCACTGAATGAGGAAGAAATACAGCAACTTATACACTCTTCTTTTTATACAAACTGCAGGGGTCTAGGACCACAATGTTCCTCCATAATTAGGCCTTCCTCACAAGCCCATTGGGTTCTGGTCTCCTTAACTTCTTTCTGGTTACCAGTTGTTAGCATAATAACCGTCCTATGTTATACTGTAGTTAACAATTTTTTAATTTCATACACTGAAGGTCATGTGTACTCACAAGACCAAATAATTACTCTGAATAAAAGATAACTCTACCATCAATAACATCTTTACAAGATCCTAAGTAATAGAGTTGGTTTTATTGTTGTGATATTATGATGAACTTTGACCACATTGTTCAAGTTGAATAGAAAGAGACGCTAGAGTTCCTGAAGACAATACTAAAACTAGTGGGTACATCTAGAATTGCAGGACTTCAATGCAACTGAAGATCTGGAGTCCAATATGTTTTTTCATATTTTATTCAGGTTTCATAAGGCATACGGAACCAAAAGGACCTGTCTCCTCATTGGAAATTAGCTGCTTATAGTTCTGATCTGATTGGTCCTTTCCAATTCAAATCTGCTGCCTAGCATGACCAGCACAGCTCCAACTTCTCAATGAAAGAATTAGACAAGGCTCCATACCAATTTGCACCACTCAGGTGACTCTGATGACACAGATACACCTCCTGGTGACCTTAATGACCCTCTAAAAGAATGCAAATTTCCAGCGGTCTGCAAGGAGTATAAATCCTTCCATTCCCCACCTTCCAGTCAGAGTTGAAGAAGCTTCTTGGATGAGAAGTGAAAGGTCTTCAAAGAAAAACTAGAAAGTCCCGTTGCCTTTTGAGAGAAAAAAAAAAAAGCACCTTTGGGACAACCATGACTTGGATGACTGAGAATCTCCATAGACATGCTGAGCATGAAGGTTTTGATATATGCAAAATTTCAAGCACAGCCAAATCCATCTCCTTTCAATAAGAAACCATCCAAATCAACAAATAAGGATATATAGTAAGACAGACAGACAGACAGGATGTCTCTGCCTATGATAGCTATGCTGTAAGGTACAGTAGCCTAAGACTGATATTGTCATGCCTCTGTCGGAATCTGAATCCAAGGAGGAAGAGGAACAGCTGACAGGAAGTGGGAGTGTGGCTCCATTGGCTGTGGAGGAAACTGGGGAAGGGCAAAGTCCAGCTGGGCAGAGCAGAAGAGAGGTAGAACAAGGGAGAAGGAGTTCAGAAGGAGACCCAGGCCCACCCCCTCTTCATCCTAGGGCACGCAGGGAGGAACGGAGAAGAGAGCAATGTGGGTTGTGTGGCTTACGGGGGAGGAAAAGGCCCTGATTCCCTTCATTCGCCACAGCTGGGAAGGGAATTTAAAAGAAATGCATGCTGACTGTGGCAGCTGCTGGGAGCAAACATGAGTTTATCTTGTGTTGAATTTGCTTATCTGTGTTCCTGGCATCTTCCCAACCATGTTGAGTTATTGCTGTGCCTTCACGTCTGGAATTCTTGCTCCTGCCCTGTGAACTAATGACCTCATTTTGCCTTGATTGGATTTACAGTTACAGTTTGTGTTGACCATGTTTTGGACTTGATTCTCTGCAGCCCAAGGCTGTTCCTGGGAGAGTTTTCTTTCTCCAGCTAGAAGGTAACCAGGACATTGGGGGCAAAGTTGGAGCTAATAAAGGGACTCCTACTGATTATCTGACTGTGTTGCTTTTGTGCCACGCCCCATTGGGTCACCATAGATATACAGAGGATGGCAATTATTAGTCAGCATGAAACCTGGCAAGCCCTAAAGCAAGATTTATATGAAGAGGAAAAGGAGAAAGGGAAAGATGATATATATATGGAAGTATATTGTAAAATTAAAGCAAGAATGCCTCTGATATATACTTCCGTATATATCAGAGGCATTCTTGCTTTAATTTTACAATTAGAATAAAAACTCATTCCTAACCATGTCAGGTGGGAGTCTCTTGGAAGATCCAGGTCAGAACTGAGCCAGAAATCTGCCCCCACGGCTTTTGGTGTAAATATATAATCAATTTGCATGAAATATTCACATTTTTGAAGTGTAAAAAAAAGAATCAATAAAGAAATGAGCCAGATGTTATATAGAGAGTTTTTCTCAGGAAAACTTATCAGTATTTGGCTCTTGATCTCATGCTTACTACTAGATGTGAGAAGGCTGAGGGGTTTTTTTTTTAGCAAGCAGATGCAAAGATATTGTAGATTCCTATGAAAAATAAATTATACTGTTTCTAGGCATCAGAACCAATTGAACACCCATCCTATCCCTCAGAAAATATTTAACACCGCATAGGATTTTCTATTAGATGGGTCTGTGAAAAAAACATGCCTGCATAGTTCTACTCATCAAATAAGCCAAGCATTCTAGAAACTAGATACGTTTTCTTTCTTTCTAGAGGTCCAAAGAGCAGAACAATAACCTAAACCGTTTCCTTTTTTGTCCTAAGTATCTTAATCCTCATATTATTTGGAGGCCATTTGAAACTTGGAACAGCCTGGCTGTATCCCTTTTCTTTATTCTTTCTGCAATCCTTAAATGGCACCTAAAAGTAAGAGTAAGCATACCAATGCTGAGTGCAGCCTGTGTTGCCATGGGGATGAATGTAGTGTCACACAAATTTATTTCTAACACTTCCTTCAAAGCTTCACATTGGTGAGGCAAGAGACCACAAATATGTGTAACAGTTTGGAAATCTGTTCAACAAAAGTTGTTGGGGCCTTACTGCACTCCACTGCTTGGAATTATCCACAGCAGAGAGCTCTTTCAAAACTGATGGGTGATAACTTATATGTCAATCTTGGTCACATTTTTTAATGCTACTAAAACACAACATTTAAAAGGGCCTTGTTTGCTGCTTGAGCTGATTAAAATGTCAAATGAAGAGAGCAGAAGGTTCATTATGGTGGAGATGACTGATATTTTGTTTACCTCGGCCCCTGCTCCTACATAAGGAAGCTTATCCCATGTGTTAGGGCAACGTCCATTTGGAATATGAATATCCCACATGGTAAAATTTCAAAAATAGGAATGTAAAGATACCAGATAATTGTGGGGGGATATTTCCCTCCATTTTTGTCAATTTTTTTTACAAAACAAATCAGAATTCAGATTGGTATTACATTTCAGCAAGCAACAACTTGCATTCTTGTACTTTGATCACCAACATTTCTTATTTTTATTTTTTTTATTTTGTTCATATGATATGCTCAGAGAGTGTAAAGATTCTAGAAGATTCCAAGTAAAGCTCCAGGACAGAGGTCTCCAAACTTGGCAACTTGTGGACTTTTTCAAGCACGCATTTGATTATATATATATAAGTATAAACATGATTATTAATACATGAAATAGATACAAATAAAAGGGAACACTAAGACAGGGATGGTAAGCACGTTGATGCGCTTATACATGCCCCTTACAGACCTCTTAGGAATTGGGTGAGGTCAACAGTAGACAGTCTGAGGTTAAAGTGTTTGGGGTTACTGTAAGAAACCACAGAGTCAGGTAGAGTATTCCAGGCATTGACAACACTGTTGCTGAAGTCGTATTTCCTGCAATCGAGTTTGGAGCGGTTTACCTTAAGTTTGTATCTATTGTGTGCTCATGTATTGTTGAGGTTGAAGTTGAAATAGTCATTGACGGGTAAGATATTGTAATGGATAATTTTATGTACTATGCTTAGGTCAGACCGATGTATTATAACATGATATATTCTGCATTTTTTATCTTGAGCAAATCATTTAATTTCAATTATCAGTTATATTAGATTACTATTCTTGTGCACATATATTAAATTACTATTATTACACACATTTTTAAATCGGTTATGTTTCACTGATCTCAGTCAAAAAACCCCCCACAAACCCAACTGTCTTTAAACCTGGAGTGTTGATGACTGTTCTGACCGTGCATAGCAACTTTTAAAGAATGAAGTGGTTCCTTACCTGGAACTGAAATTCCTCAGAAGATCATCTATGCATTTACATATAATTTAGGGGTTTCCTAGAACTTTACTTGGAATCTACTAGAATCTTTACACTCTCCGAGCACATCATATGAACCTAGATGCGGCTTCCATTGATCGAATTTGAAATGATGCAATAAACTACTCAGATTGAAGGGAGCAACAATGTTACCTGATACCAAACTAGGGATGGAGATTCATATGAATTTACAGATAACTATTCAAAAACCATTAGAGCAGGGGTCTTCAAAATTGACAGCTTAAAGAGATTTCAGCTCCCAGAATTCCTCCTCCGGACATGTTATCTCAGGAATTCTGGGAGTTGAAGTCCATAAGTCTTAAACTTGTCAAGTTTGAAGACCCTTGCATTAAAGGTAAGTAACTATTTCTTCTTTTGTATTTCACATAGACAGTATGAGTAAATAGTTTGGCTTTTGCCTGGAAGAGGGACATTGTTCCTAAGGTGGCAAGAGAAAAGGCTGCTGCATTAAACTTTACACCCATTCTGAGAACTGTGTTCTAGGCAATATTGGTAAATAAATATAAAATATTAGGCTCAAAGAATGTCCCTCTGGCACATTTGCCAACTGGAATTGTTGATGTTCTGGCAGAAGGACACTGGGGAGAAAACCTTCAAAAATCACAATTCTTTTTGAAGAAAATCTTAAAATCTGCAAAGATTTTTGCTTGGCTCACACATAATTGAGGTTTATAACTGACATAGTTCATTTGAAGAAATAATGAAATGTTAGGTGAACCTAGAATACAGCGATTAGTCCATTCTGAATACTGTGGTTCTGTATAAATAAAGGACTAGTGATAAGCAGTTTTCAGGAGTATGTAAAGAGTTCTGCATCAGTGTAGAACAATCAGAGAAAAAAGCGTTAAAACGATATCTTGTCTCAGAGGAAACTCAGAAACAGACTTTGGTAGAAAAATCTGGACAGAGAACTATATGATTCATAGCCAGAACAAGTGTGTCCATAGTTTGCCAGAATGACATAACAACATGTTATATGTTAACTACTAAAAATTCACTCTGCCATGAAAATTAAGAGATAGAAGCAGATGCCATTGGTACAAATGACTTCGCTATTGGCATCTTCAGAATTAAAGAATATTCTAAATTGGTGTGAACAGAAATACCAATGAGTAAAGCTGAGTTAAATATTTATTGAATTGGTTAAGTTAAGGGGGGCGGGGAGGGGAATAATCTGACTCACAACCTGGAAATGGAACATTGAAATAGTTATAAGATATTCATTCCAACTACAATGTTTTAAATTTAACAGAAAAACCAGGACATGGATAGTCTCACATTCGAAAAGTCTTCTTTCTCAATAAAACAAGACGTTGGGAGTTTGGGTTGAAAGTTTCCTGTAAATCAGTAAGATCACATTTAGTTTAATCTACACGAAGATGGGAATGTAAGAAAGCAGAAATCATAGTTAGAAACCTAAATATGCCCTTGATGGAGGAAACCAGACATAGCACCGGGAGAAACCAGGTCTTTTAGGTTACCTTTGGGGTGATAAAAACACAATCAGCCAAACACGATTTTTGCACGCAATTTGTTTATGAACAGAATTGAAGAGATATAGAAGAGGAATACTTCAGGAGAGTAAAATACTGCTGTCAAGAGATTGTAAGCAAACTCTACCTTTCCTGCAGAAGCACTGTTAGATGTAACAAGATACAAAAAGAGCAGCTATTGAGGGTATTCGTTGCCTTTGAATGTTAACAGAATAGAATAACAGAGTTAGAAGGGACCTTGTAGGTTATCTAGTCGAACCCCTCTGCCCAAGCAGGAGACCCTACACCATTTCTGACAGATGTCAGTCCAATCTCTTCTTGAAAGCCTCCAGGGATGAAGCTCCCACAGCTTCTCAAGGTAACTTCTGTTCCACTGGTTGGTTTTTCTCACTGTCAGAAAATTTCTCCTTATTTCCTTGATTAGTTTCCATCCATTATTTCTTCAGGTTATTTGGAGAATAGCTTGACCCCCTCCTTTCTATGACAGCCCCACAAGTATTGGAAGACAGCTACCATGTCTCCCATGGTCCTTCTCTTCACTAGACTAGCCATGCAAATGTAGTATCCATTCTTGTCTGATTGATCAAATCCAGATCAGTTTGTTGTTACTTATTCTGGTCTTCACAAATGACTATACAGAACAATACATTACACTTAAGTAAATCATTATTCAAAAGTAACCACTACATCTCATCTTGTATGTATTATTAGCAGTAGTTACAATTATATTTTTACTATTAAAGCATTTTCACTTTTCCAATTTCTTTTTTTACAAGATGTTGATAAATTTATCTAACTAGTATCAGTATGAAATTTTGTTGTAGTGCCAATATTTTTGATTCTAGTTTTTGTCCAAAAGATACCATTAGTTCTGTACTTCGTTGTAAGTTTTTCCTCTTCCTACAAAAACACAAACCCACAGTCTGCATCATAGAAGATTTAGACATTTTGTGCTTTTGTTTCACTTAAACAGATTTCCATCAAACATTTGGCTGAATATTCACAATATCACCTACTTCCAAAGGTGATAATACTTTTTTATCCCATTACTATATCCTAATATTGCTTTTGTTTTCCTTCCATCAGTTGTCTCATTTACATGACAACCATGAAGATGTAACAAAATTCTTGTTGAGGGTTATCTTGGCTATAAACATCTACCTATTAAAAGTTTGGCTGATGATTTCTCATCAACTAATGAAGTATTTCTGTAGGCAAAAAAGAAAAAGAAGAAGATATAATTAACTTTCATTTTTAAAAGCCCCTTTACCTTTTGTATTGCTTGAACTCAGCATAATAAAGATTTGAATGTATGCTTAAAACCCCATTCTAAACTGATAAATTCTTTTAAATTAAACTGACAGCAGCTTACAACTTTGTCAAGTGATACTGCTCCAATGCCTGTCACACTAATATCAACAGAAACTGCACCCACTATCAATATCACAGTATCTCTGCAAATAGTGTCTCATCTATATCTAATATTAAAACTCAAAATTCTGCAACAGCTCTTAGAAAGAATGGTAACTGTGAAAATATTTTGCCAAATAACCATTTCTAAAACAAGATTATTATTTATAAATGTATATTTCTTGCATGTAGTTTTAATTTTCCTTCTCTGCATCCATTCCAACCCTATACTTCTTTATTTCTGCCCCTCATCTATACATCATCAAAATGCATAATTCCCTCAGTACTCTCACAGGTATGTCGTATCATTCTTTCATAGACTTCAGGAGCAAATAAAACAGCAAATATAATATTTCGCAAGCTATGTACATTACAGAAATGTATATAAGCATATTGCTGTCAATTATTATCATATCTATCCATGTCAGTAGAACTGCAAAGAAGAAAATAATTAAAAATATATTGTATAAAATTATATATTTAATTATTGAAAGAAATGGAGTAGCCATTATTACTAACAATGACTATTTCTTTCTGCCAACCCATCTCACACAACAATGCTGGGAAGCTGACAGGGATTAAAAACATCAGCCTAATCATAAACGAAAGAATATAGGAAAAATAAAACATGGCGGCCAAGACCATCAGCCCTAATAACAGTAATTCATAGATTCACCAAAGGTGGTCTTCAGCAGGTTCTGACCAGTTCTGGAGAACTGGTAGCGGAAATTTTGAGTAGTTCGGAAAACCGGCCAATCCCATCTTTGACTGGCTCCACCCCCACCTGTTCTCTGCCTCCCGAGTCCCAGCTGATCAGATGGGTCTCCTTTTGTTGTCCTGCACAGAAGAACGGAGCTGGAAAGCAGGTTAGTAGGGTGGGGAGGGAATGGGCATTTTGCAGTAACCTTCTCCCAGGAGTGGGGTGGGAATGGAAATTTTGCATTATCCTTCCCCTGTCATGCCCACCAAGCCATGGCCAACAAGCCATGCCATGGCCACCAAGCCACGCCACGGCCACCAGTAGTAAAAAAAATTTGAATCCCACCACTGCACCAAACCATTTGACTCCTATGTCCAAGAGAACAGCTGGATCTTAACAACCTTCTAAAAGACCAGCAAGGTCAGGGTCAACCTAATTCCACGGGAAAAGTGTGCTCTATAGGACAGGTACAGGAAAGGAAAGGAAAGGTCATAATGAGTCCAAACTATAGTGAAATTGAGCCAAGTTTTATTCTTTTATTGTGTCCCTTAACTTTCATTATTAAATGTTGCAGGCCATTTCCATTTTCAGCCATCAATATAATATCATCAGCAAAGCACAAGGTTTTGAGGTTCCTTCCTCCATTTTTAAAACCAAGTTCATCTTCTTCCAATCCAATTTCCTTCAATATATATTCAGAACATAAGTTGGATAAATGGGTATATGCATATATGTGCATACACACATGTCCATACACATTGACTCCCTTTGCCATTCATATATTTCACATAAGGACAGTGAGATGTTCTGGGATTCCCAGATATTCCAAAGCTTAACACATTTGGCACTGTCAAATATCTTGTATGATCTGTAATGCACAAATTGCTTTATTGATTTATTTTTATATTATTTGGCCTTCTCAATTAACTGGTGTGCATCAGCAATAATTTCCTGTGTTGCTTAGCCATGTCTAAAACCAGCTTGAACATCTGAAATTCTTTATTAAATTCCTTCCTAAGATCTTTGTCTTTCTTGGCTATACCTTCACTTCTTGGTAATTTGTACTGACATCTAATTTGCTTTATTCTGTTTATTGATGTTTGGCAGTCTCTTTTTGCTTTCAGCCTGAACAGCTTCTTTGATTTCATTCCACAAGTCCTTTGGTTCTCTCTGTCAATGAGTTTCAAGAGTTCAAAATGATTCTTAATGTTCTTTTCTAAATGGTGGTTATGTAATCAAGAAAACATGGAAACTGAATATATTTTGTCTGCTGCTTTTGCTCGATTTGATACTTGCACACAAATAATTTCATGATCTGATCTACATATCTTTGAGGTCTTCCATTTCCTTGTACCAATAATAATCAATGTGATTTCAGTGTACTCCATCTGGTGATGTTCATGTACACAGGCATTTTGTTTTCGTTGCTTGACAACTGTGTCAGCAATGAAGAAATAATTGGTTAGGCAGGAACTGGGAAGATATTTTCCTCCTTCATCTTTGTTTCCTAGACCGTAAAGTCCAACTACGTTTTCATCTGTATCATTTTGAACTTTGGTATTCTAGTCGCCAACCAGAAGCAAGTATACATTAAGATGTTATATTAAAAGATTTGCCTTCAAGTCTAATTGATATTATTTTGCTGTTCATGATCTTTGTTACTCGGAAAGCAAAGCTATTCCTCAATTTTTCATGTCCTGAACAATAAACAATATAATCTTCTGACTGAACGTTTCCAATTTCATGCCACTTCAATTTCCTGATGTCCTATATGTTACTAGGGAGTAAATTAATTTAATTTTATACTGTGTTGTGCTTGTTCATGTTTTTCACATTCCATGTTCCCATGATATTTCTGCCCTTCACATTTTCTTTCATCCATGGCAATATCAGCAATTAGATATCTTGTTAAATCCAGCTGTGGTTATAAACACAGTAGTACTCTGAAAGAACCTCAACTCCTCCTCACTAGCATGTTGAATGCCTTCTAACCTAGTTTCAGCCTTTTGGGGAAATTATATGAGCTTGATGAGATTAACATCATAATTAATTAACACCAATGGTGGGATTCAATTTTTTTTTACCACCGGTTCTGTGGGCGTGGCTTGGTGGGCGTGGCAGGGGAAGGTTACTGCAAAATCTCCAGTCAGAGGTGGGATTTGCTGGTTCTCCGAACTTCTCAAAATTTCTGCTACCGGTTCTCCAGAACTGGTCAGAACTGGCTGAATACCACCACTGTATAACATTATAGCTTTTCCCCTTCCCTCTGACTTATTCCAAAGAGGCAATTTAAGTTTATGCTTTCTTGTTTTCCCAGGCTAAGTTCATATTTTAGGAACTATACCTCACACCTTTTCTGAGGACATCTCTGCTCTATTACACCTCATTATCTGGTGCTGTACCGCAAATCACTTCATTTTCATTACCATGTGGTGTTCTTGGTAAAAGACAGGAATGGTTTATTACTGTCTTCTCCCATGCAAGTACAAAATGGTAACTTTGCTGTTGTAACTCAAGTGATTAACCACCTCCTGCATTTTGCTATATCACTGCTCTCCAATACAAGTTCCTGTTTGTTTTAGTTGAGCAGCTGGGATGACCTTCCACCTTGGACAACTGTATTGAAAGTATAAACTCATAGTCTACAGTACATTCCCAATGTTCTCTGCTCACCCCAATTACTACAATGAGGTGGCACAGAAGGACTGGAGGAGAAAACTGAACTAGTTAACCAGCTTACCTACCTTTCCCAAGACAGCTAAGTCATAAACTAACCACACTTCACAGAACATACAGAATCATAAACCTGCTAATCACATTTTAGCTCAGCATGTTGTATAAACCCATCTTAATATTGATGCACGCACATTTGAAACGACCCATTTCTTACCAATGAATCAATAGTTTAAAAAAAAACAGAGAAAGAGAGAGCTTTAAAGAAGACATTCCTGTCTTTTGAAAGGAACTTAAAATTGACTAGGCTTTAACTGCCATCCATCCATCATAGATACACATATTTATCCCACGTCTGATAAAATGCCCAGGTCAGACTCCAGAAAGGAGAATCCTTTCTGAGTGTCTTCCTCTAGCCAAGCAAGGCTCAAACTTTCTTTTCCTAATTAGACGATACAGGGCTTATTCCCTCTGAGTAAAGAAGCCACAACAGTTGTCTCTTGCCCCGTAGGTGGAAAGGCCCCCATGTGCTCTCCCTAAGATAAGATTTAGCAAGCCATCCCCTGCACTTTACATAACTTCTGTTGCTTAGTCACAGGTTTTACTCTTTTAAAAAATATGGAGTGATTTTCTCAGCAGCATCAGAGATCGAGTCATCCTGGCGAGGGAAGTCCCTTCCTTTCTTACGTTCCCTTGGTAACCAAATGAATTTGCTTTTCAAATGATTCATGACCAGGGTGCTGTAGGAGTTCCCTCCTCCAACACAATTCTCCCACACAGATACATATGCCTGATTAATCACCGATTAGAAAGTCTCTTCCACCAAGGTAAATCTGGGAATCAAAATGCCACTCTAAGTCATTCACAACCACCTCCTTACCAATTCAGGTGGAAGTTAATGTCACACAAAATGGGACCCTGGGACTCTGGAATCTGAATGGAGTATTAATTGTGTGAGCAGTGTTGAAGTTATATAACAGTATTTAGATTGTAGAAAATAACAAATCTGCCTTTAGAACCTGTGTGGATCCAAGTCCCAGGAAACCCTATGGGAGACGGCCTAGGTTCCCAATGTCAGCGTTCTAGAAAACCTCCACTCCAACAAATAAGTCCGAGACAGACATCTTCTCAAAAGTTCTGTTTTATTTGGATAGTAAACTAGCACAAATGGGGAATCCCAAATCGGAAAGTTCTGGGCTTCCTTGCAATAAGTAAAAACTACAAATCTACCCCCTGCACCCATCATCACATCACATGCCCCAATCACCATCCGCTCCAACTTGAGACTTCCCCTCACTCAGGTGCAAACTAACATGACCTTGAATTAGAAAAAGAATGCTACTGTGTCTAATTACACCCACTCCAATAAATTCCCCCCTCCCATTTTCCCAGGCTTAAAATGTGGCAGTGTGGGAGCATCTGATCTCAGTATGGCTTCCAAAGCTGACACCCTGGAGGGGAATGGAGTGTGAAATATAATGAATAATTCTTATAGCTTTTTATTACATCTAATATTCCCCTTTTCTCCAGGAAACCCAGGGAGGGTGTCTGTTCTTATCTTCATAAAACTATTCTCTGCAAATGTCGATTGAATAAAATTGGTGAAAAAATGAATTCCAAAATTCTGATTTGGAATTACATCATGAAGGCTATATGAAGGAGTCTACCTAACCTTCCAGAATGAATTGATAAAACAAAGGCAGGTATTTTGTAAAACAATTATTGTTTAGGCAAGTGGTCCCTTAGGCTTCCTCTTCTGATCCAATATTCTATTTATTTTCCATTCATAACTCCAACACATACCTCTCTTGACAGTTGACGTTTAAGATTTAAAAGGTTTTCTGTACTCATTGCCAGTTGCCAGCGGAAGGAATAACTAGAAGAGGGTTGGGAAGAATAATTTCACTCACTGTTATCTGGGATTTAGTTCTAAACCAATGAAAATGTACACAGGAAACAGACATTGATAAACACTAGTCAATTACTTTAAATCAGACATCCCATACCAGATATAAATGATTGGTGGTCTAAGGTAACCTGTTCATAATATTAAACAGGATTGTCAAACTGTTGCTCCCTCTGTGTGTTTCATAAAGATAAAAACAGGGGTGGGAATATTTTAGCTTGTTGTAAGAAGCAACAAAATAAAATCAGAGTCACTGAGAACCAATAATACAACAATTACAAAGCATATTCAGTTGTATTACTTGTTTTCTGTATATTTCCTGTTTATTAACAACTTACTTTTTTAAAAGTTTAAACAAAATCTGGTATGGATCTGGATGACAATGTAGACTATAACAGAAAAATTTTCTTTCATCAAACTTTTCTCTGTATTTTTTGATTCCCCTCTCCCATGTTTCCCCATTATTTTCAAGTTTTTTTCCTTACAATTTGGCAAGGCAATAATTTCTTTTAGATTAGAAAAAGCAAAGAGAACTTAGTAATTCTCAGTGTGGAAAATATACATTTTCCCAAAAACATTTTCATTATTTTTCATTGAAAATATTATTTTCTTCTAACAGATTTTTAACAGATTAACAGAGTTGGCAAGGACCTTGTAGGTCATCTGGTCCAAACCTCTGCCCAAGTGGAGGGTTGGAATAGATAAATTCTGTTTGATTATTTTCCACTTTCTTCTTATGAGTGAATAATTTTAAAATAAAATACAATCTTAATTTACATTTTTAGAAGAGCATTTATTAAAATGTTATTTTCTCATGTGAATCTTCTCCAACTCTGAATGCTCCTTTAATAATTTTTTTTAATATTACTCCCTGTTCCTGTGTTTCTAAGAGGGTTTTGCTACATTTAGAAAATGCTGCAGGGCTTCCAAAGCCCTTTGTTTCTAAATTACCTCAAAATGAGTAAGAAAAATAAAGTCTCCTATGAGTGAAATTCAGCTCATGACTTCATGGATATAACCACATATTTTTTCTGGCAACAGTAAAACTGACTTATCCTTACCACTAGGACAATGGTTCTCAAAGTTTAGTCTGGAGGTCCCTGAGAACCGTTTAGCAAGTCCACCAAGTCACATAAATATGTTAACACATAAATATTTTTCAGTTTTAATTTCTTACATGTTGATAGATGTAACCCACATAAATCAAAGCCCTTTGAAAATCTGAAGCACAATTGAATAGAGAGGTGAAATAAATTGAAGTCAAAGTGGAAAGTTTAGAAGAAAAAAAGGAAACAATTTGATAAAAAATAGTAAGGAGCATTGTTGAAGCCTTAACAAAATTAGGAGGATGTGAGAAGCAAGATATGGATGCATGTCTGAGTACAGCAGTTTAATATCAAGTTAAAGAGTAAAAATAATGCTTAAAGATAATGATAAATAATAATGCTTACTGCAAAGAGAAAGAAATACAAAATGGATTTGTCTGATCAGGGATACATTAATAAGTACTTTTGACAAAATACTGGAAAACTGTTTGCTGAAAATAAATGGAACTGTTTAATAACAGTTAATAACTGTTGGATCTGGCAATTGGAAAGGGCTGGATATTGGGATTTGTACAAGGAAATTTCAAAGGGGGAGAAATGATATTAAGTCTCTGTAACTGCTCTGAAGATCAAAAGTCACTTCATGAAACATTTTTTTCTTTTTTTTTCTCCTTTTACTTTCTGCACTTTCCAATTTACTTTTCTCTAGCTGTCCTTTATCTTTTAATCTCATTTTGTATTATTCTTTACCATTACAAATTTTTGATAAAATACTGTTTTTTGAAAAAAAAAAAAAAAGCAGCAAGAAGGAAGAAACACTGACAATCAACAAAGCTTGGTTTCCAGTTTTACATCATATCTATCAAAACAGCCCTTCTTAACAAATATATAAAATCTTCAGCAGTGTAACCTGAAAAATAATAAATAACAGTATGTTTCAAAGAAAGCCTTTTTTTTTTTTAAAGCTCCTTTGGAACTTTGTCTTCAGATCAGGCCAACTGCAAATCCACCAGCATGAAGAACCAATCAGAAACTGGGTTTCCATAATTTCACCAACACGGGTCAATTCGAGATTCAGAGTGATGAATCTCACAATCAAGAGGCTGTGAGTTCAATCCTAGGTAGAGGCTGATATTTCTCTCTCTAGGCACTAAGAGAAAATATCTGCTGAACAAAACTCTGCAATGGTGACAGGAAGGGCATCTGGCCATTAAAACACTCTGCTAGCTCTGTTCAGTTCATCCCGCAAGGGATTATTGAGTTGTTAACAGATGATGGATGATGATGATGATGAGTCAATTAGAGATTAGTTCGATGACAAAGGGAAGAGCTCAGTCAGTTCATGCTCAGTTGCCTTTGAGTTGACAAGAAGTGTGCTACAGAGCGGACCACATTCATTTGCTTCTCTGAAGATGCCAACCACAACTGCTGGCAAAATGCTGGGATGCCAGCCAATTAGACCACAACCTATGATGCTTCAGATTTATTTCTTATGGTGGGGGGAGAGAGCGGAAAGTGGGGAAAGAGAGATTCTAAACAAGGCAAGGAACAACTTACTATTATTCTCAGAGCAATGTTCTGTTCTACCTGTCACAGCTTTGGAAAAACAAATGTTAATAAATGATTTCAATCTATTTTTGTTAAATTTCTCCCAGAGCTTCCATGGGAACTAAAGTTCCACGCATTTAGATTCTGGAGAATTTGGAAGG
The DNA here is from genome assembly GCA_004319985.1 of Emydocephalus ijimae. Lineage (NCBI taxonomy): Eukaryota > Metazoa > Chordata > Lepidosauria > Squamata > Elapidae > Emydocephalus > Emydocephalus ijimae. The sequence continues at coordinate 7,083 of BHEV01068499.1, read as the reverse complement.
GATCCAAAGTCTTTTCTATTTGACTGTGACTTGCATTTTCACAGGAAATGTCAGAATCTGGCAAGTAGCTTCCATTTCAGATGTAAATGTCCTCTGTAGTAAAAGAAGCAGAAGATCACAATGCGGCCCAGACCTCTATATTCTGTGCAGGGTTGTGATGACCTCTGTACATGATGCAAATTAAAATGAAGCAAACTGAACATTTGTAGCCTTTATAGAAATTGACCTGATAATAGACAACCATGTGATCTATCGCATCCATCAGGTTGAGAGAAAGATGGTGCAGTATGATATGACCAGAAAAGACATTAAAATGTAGACTGTATTTTATATTACAATTTTTTTAAAACTCCAAAACTGGCCAGTCTTATGTTCATCTGAGAGGAGTATATATATCACAAATAGAAAAATAATTGTAGATGTGAATAAACTTCAACAAGTCAACATCTAAAAAGGCAAGCAAAAAAGACTACAGGTGGCCAAAAAAGCAGTTGGAGTGGGAGCAACTGCCAACTTTCTGCCAGTTTCCTCTTTGACTTTGATTGTGGGAAGATGGCAGGAAACAACAGAAATCATGACCATAGGACTGTCTATACGTTCTTTAAATCAGTAGATCTTAGCTACATTGGTTCAAAAATTGTTGTGATATAATGCACCACTTTGCCTAATATTACAAAGCCCATAAATACCTTATAGGATTATTTCTTCTCTATAATCTTTTAGGTTTGTACTTCTATTATATATTTTCCACATTATTTTTAAAACTGTAATAAAAATGAAATCTAATGCCCATAAAAATTATCATAGCAGTAAACGTGACAGTACAATAAATGACCAGTACAGTATCATTAACATTTTTTAGATTTAAAACCATTTCAACACCAGTTTCAGTGTGCCCACTGTATGTTCACTAGATAATCTGTGACCCATTGGGTATTATTTCAGATATATTTATTTACCTAAAATAGAGAAACAGAATGACCATGGGGTGGAGATAAAAAAAAAATTGCAGGAGCGGGAGCAATTTCCAATTTCTGTTGGCTTTCCCATTGAGTTTCCTTGTTGGAAGTTCACGTTGAGTATCAGCAATTTACCCCCCTCCCCTCAATTCCTTTTACTTCCCCTATGCCCACTTCTTAAGCTTCCAATCAGCAAGAAGAGATTGCTGGTACACTATGGAAAGAGCAGATTTGATGAGAATTATAAATTTGAGTTGGAGATGAAAAATAAACATAACAGATTAGCTATTTGAATGCAATGGAAGAGAGTGTTTAACTATAGATAGAGACAATAAGATTCTGGATGAAGGGTAATTCAATCATTTACCTTCCTCCAAATGGGAAAGACAACGTTTAAGGTACTAGATGTAGCAATATTAACCAGGTAATTTGAATAAATATAGAAATTAGATAAATGATCTGCTTAATATATTTTTCAAAGGAGATATTTGGAGGCATGCTAACAATGAAGCAATTAAATATAACAATAAATACCATGTTTTCTATTTTGGTAGAACAGTTTTAACTGTCTCAATACTCTAACAGTGAAACTTTTGTCATTTCCAATAGGTTGCTGACAAGAAAGAAAGTGCAGAAATCAGAAAGAAGCGGTTATATTTTCAAATGACATTTAACTTCTGTATTGTCCATACTGCCAAGGTATTCTATTCTTCAATAATATGCCAGGATGAAGAAAAAAATAGCAATAGTATGTTGTTTAAGATTATATATGTGAATACATACATGCCAACTCTAAAAATGTTAAAACAGAGGAACATACTCTAAATTCTTTCTTTTAGAATTCCAACAAAAAATCCAATGCACCTATTTGAAAACCATCTTGGCTATGAATGGGAAAGCTGGGTGTCAAACTCAATTTCACATCAGGGTTGTGTTTGACCTTGGGGGGGCTATGGGTGGGCATGGCCAGCATGATGTCACTTGTGTTGGGGGGGCGCCTGTGGAGGCCTGAGCACTCTGCCAGCAAAAACGGGCTCCTGAGCTCTGTTTTCTGCTGCAACAGCCTCCCTCAACCCTCTGCCAGTGAAAATGGAGCTGGGGGGGGGCATGCGCAGCCCTTGCAAGCTCTGTTTTCGCTGGCAGATGCACCGTGGGTCAGTCCTTTGCTATTTTCATGGCCCCTCACAGGCCAGATCTAAGCAACCCATGGACCTGATCTGGCCCCCGGGCCTTGAGTTTGACACCCCTGCTCTAAATGAACATTGGCAAAGTAAATCACTTTTTAAAACTTTCTGCATTTCCTTTGCCTCCTTCTAAACTTCTTGCCTTCCTCTTATTGAACTGAACAATGTCTTACATTCTTAAATGTCTTCAATTCTCATAGATCACTATAATATATTTGATTGTATTGTATGTTAGCTTTCAACCCTATTTGTTCTATGGTCTCCATAAATTTTAAGCTGCCTATTTTCATGATATTATTAGTTTAAACTTTTAGTGAAAAAACTGTTTATTAAATCATTGGACTTCTGGAAGTCATAAACCTGTTTATTAACCTATGATATAAAGATCTGAATTGAACTGGCACTGTGGTTAGGTCTTAGTTCATAATATACAATAACCAATATTTAAATAAAGGGAAGTCCAATGGACAAGAATGAAAACCAGAACTAAGAAATGTGGAAGATATTCTGCACAATTGTAACTCTGAAACAATTGTGAAAAAGAAAAAAGATGCTGACCCTTCAAGGAAAGAAAAACCATTGCTGGATAGGAGAGAGGACATGGGGTCCACATAGAGCTGAGTATATGATACATATTTGCCCTTTCAATTTTTATTAATTTGTTTATTTTTGTCAAGCATGTATTAGATAACATGTATAAGTATAAACATGATTATTAATACATGAAATGCATATGAATAAAAGGGGACATTAGGACAGGGACAGTAAGGCAAGCGAGTGGGCTTATAGACCTCTTAGGAATGTGGGGAGGTCAACAATAGACAGTCTAAGGTTAAAGTTTTTGGGGTTTGAGGAAGAAACCACAGAGTCAGGTGAAGTATTCCAGGCCTTGACCACACTGTTGCTGAAGTCATATTTCCTGCAATCACTTTTAATATGTTACTATGTCCTGCAAGAAGTCTAAGGCAAGAGTTGTAGTAGAGAGCAATTCACTCCAGCGAGCAACAAAAACAAAAATGTGTTGACAACCCTTTGATTTGTGAGGTGTGCTGCCTGCCAAGATCACAGAAAAGGGATCTGACAGAACAACTTCCAAGTTTTATCAAGATTTGTTGATAAATATCTCTTCCTGTTAATCTTTGTTAGGACAAATATTACTGATTGGAGCAGCTACGTTCTCATTATCATGGATTTTAAAGACTATGTTTTCATCCATTCTTCCAGTTCATTAAAATAATTTGAAAAAGAACTTATTTATTTATTTCCTGGATTTACAAAGGCTGCCTAACTCAAGAACACGACTCATAAACAAACCATAAACAAAACCAAACAGAACCATATGATGCTAAAACATGCATAATATATAAATGAAAAAATTAAGAACGCGAATTTGTTCCCAGCATCATATGCAAAGCAACCAAAAGTCTCCAGTCAATTGTCCCCAAATGCCTAAGAAAAAAGCCAGGATGAAATGTGTTTGAATATTAGTAGTTCAGGTTGGTAGTTATGCTGCTGGTTTGAGCTCTGGACTTGGCAATTTGGTTGCAAATATTTTGTCACCGTTCAATGTCTCCTCAATTGCCAAATAGCCAAGCTCAGAGCTCAATTGTTGTTGTTACTGTTGTTAGTTGTGAAGTTGTGCCCAACCCATTGCAACTCCATGGACAATGTTCCTCCAACCTTCATGTGCTCTATCATCTTCTGGAGTCCATTTAAGTTCACGCTGACTGCTTCAGTGACTCCATCCAGCCACCTCCTTCTCTGCCATCCCCTTCTTCTGCCCCCTCATCTTTCCCAGCATTAGGCTCTTAGGGAGTCTTTCCTTCTCATGAGGTGGCCAAAGTCTTTGAGTTTCATCTTCAGGATCTGGCCTTCTAAAGAGCACTCAGGGTTGATCTCCTCTAGGATGGACTGGTTTGATCGCCTTGCAGTCCAAGGGACTCGCAGGAGTCTCTTTGCCAGCACCAGAGTTCAAAGGCCTCCATTCTTTAGTGCTCAGCCTTCCTTAGGGTCCAACTTTCACAGCCATGCATTGCATCTGCAGCCTTAACTATACACACTTTTGTTGGCAGGGTAATGTCTCTGCTTTTTAGTATGCTGTTTAGATTTGCCATAGCTCTCCTCCCCAGGAGCAAGCATCTTTTAATTTCTTGGCTGCAGTCCCCATCTTCAGTGATTTTGGAGCCCAGGAAAATCAAATCTATCACTACCTCCATTTCTTCCCCATCTATTTGCCAGGAATTGAGAGGGCCAGATGCCATGATCTTAGTTTTCTTAATGTTGAGTTTCAAGCCAACTTTCAGAGCTCAAACCAACTACATAAAAAAAAAAACACCAGGTCTTAGATCATTCCTGAGAATAGGGGCAGCCATAAAAAAAGGCATACTTCTTATCCTATCAGTTAGCAAAATCTAAAAGAGGAAGCCCTAGGACAGTGAGTGGGACAGACCTGTGCCACATAAGGCTTTCAAGCTGATAATCAATACTTCATCTGGAAGTCTATTAGCAGTCAGTTCATCTTTAAGAGGGTCTAACAAGCTGCACTCTGGACAACTGAGGCTTCTGGATAGGCTCCAGTGCCAGTCCCATATATGCATGTTGCAGCAGTCCAAGTGGTAGGTGACCAGGGCATGAAGGTTCATGAACAGGGTCTCCTACTTCAATAACGTTTCATGTGTGTGAGTGTCTATTTAAATTTATTTTTATATTTCATCTTTTTAAACTATCTCCCCCAGAGTATTAAAAAGTAAGGTAAGTGATTAATTGGATCACGAGATGAGATGCATCTCACAAGAACTCAGAGAAAACATGTATAGTTGGAGCATTGTTAGAACAGAACAGAACAGAATAGCAGAATTGGAAGGGACCTTGGAGGTCTTCTAGTCCAACCCACTGCCTAGGCAGGAAACCCTATACCACTTCAGACAAATGGTTATCCAACATCTTTTTTAAAAACTTCCAGTGTTGGAGAATTCACGACTTCTGGAGGCAAGTTGTTCCACTGATTAATTGTTCTCAGTGTCAGAAAATTTTCTCCTTAGTTCTAAGTTGCTTCTCTCCTTGATGAGTTTCCACCCATTGCTTCAGGTGCTTTGGGCATTGGCGTCCGGGGGGTATGTGTGTAAATTTAATCCCACGTAAGTAGGAGAGGACACCATGTAATAAAGAGCTTGGTATAAAAGCAGCGCTGTTTCTAATTGTGTGCTGTTGCCTGCTTAGCCATGGGAAAGTGGTGGAAATTACCTTTTAAAAGCAAACTGCAGATCTTTCAAACAGGCATGAAGTAGCAGCAGCGGCAGAGGGCTTTAATTATCATAGCCTCGGTTGAAAGACATACTTTACCCTGATGCCCCTTTTGAGAAGGAGTGTGCTCAGTTATGTGTTGATTTTCTCCACCTGCCTGAGCTAGCTTTAATTGGCCATGCTGAAGAATTCTCAGGGGCACTCAAGCTTGAATCCAGCCTTTGTTAGCTGCTCTACAATGGTAACATTCTCAGCTTCCACTAGGTTGTTCTCCAACTTTTCCCAAATCTACTGTATTTGCTTGAACAAATAGTCTTTGTTGTGTATACAACAAAGTATTAAGGTGTAAGCTTGAGGTAAAGTGCAGGGTTCTGGCCCTGCACTTCTGATTGGCTATTAAGCGGCCAAACCGGATTGGCCAGTTCTAAGGAATCCGATTGGCCCTTAACGGAGAGTTACTATTGGTTGAAAGAGCTAGCGTTCCTAGCTCGCTATTGGTTAACATTTAAAAAGGTTGCCTATATAAGGCAGAGTTCACTGTTGTTAAATTGAGAAGTCACTATGTAAATAAAGAGCTGAAGTTCACCGTTCAGAGGCTGTCTCCATTATTTCTGACCCATGCTCAATACATGACACTGGCGACGAGGGTGGGATTTGGAGACGTCTGAACCGAAGAAGCCAGGAAGCAAACCGAGCACGTGACAGATGACGCCAACAACGGAACCATGTCCGGCGGCATCGTACCACCCGCTCCGTTCGATCCAAACCAAGAGGATTGGGAATCCTACATGGATCGCTTCCAAATGTTTCTCGAGACGAACAACCTCAAGGATGCCACGCCAACAAAAAAAAGAGCGTTGTTCCTAATGCATTGCCGCCCAGCCGTATTTAAGATGGCCAAAGCACTGGCCAAACCGCGAGAAGTAAAGGCCATGAGCTGGGACGACCTCGAACCCATCCTGAGAAACCACTACGCGCCAACTGTGCCTACGCTCGTGAGACGCCACGAATTTTATCAGAGGAACCAACGAAAAGGGGAAACCGTAGCCGATTTCGTGGCAGACCTCCGAAACCTGGGGGGCCTCTGCGGGTTCGCTGATTTAGAAGAGGCACCGAGAGATCGAATAGTTCTGGGACTAGATGCACTCGGTGTGCAAAGCAAGCTGATGGCGAAAGGCAACATCAGTCTTGCTGACGCCATCGCCGATGCTACGGCAGCAGAGGCAACCAAGAAGTCGGCTGCACAACTCCGCCGAACCCACGCTACGGTAACCCCTCCGACCGGTGAAATTTTATCCAACGCAGAAGGGTAGCTTGCAACGACACACCACGAGGACCTCTCTTCGTCGTCAGACAATGACGAAGAAGGGGTCCACCGGTTGCGGTCCGACCGGGANNCCAATCGACAGGAAGCCGTCCTGTAAGGCGAACGCCAGTAAACCACTCCTACAGAAATCCAGCCGTACAGAGAGAAGAGGCTCACCATACTATCACTATTGGTCACGCCTCAGCATTAGACACTAAGAAAACCTGAGTCACCGTAGCCATCGAGAACCAGCCATGCAACATGGAGGTCGACTCAGGATCGTCCCTCTCGATGGTGTCTTGGAAGACGTTCAAGCAACTCATCCCCACAATTCAATGCCAAGACCTCAAATTTCAACGCCTCATCCTCAAGGACTATCAGGGGAATCGAA
>BHEV01068496.1:0-13952 GCA_004319985.1 Emydocephalus ijimae | reverse complement strand
TTGGAAAATATATAAACCAGGATAGACATTTTAATACTGTCTCTTTAAGAGAATGCTGAAACTGTAATTGGGTGTGGTTCCGCAAATGGCCATAAGATGGAGCCAGAAACCTGGGTTGTTTTGTGTGTGTTGGTCTTTCTGTTCCTTCTGTTGTAGAGTATTCCTCCTAATGACTGTTACTGATAGTTAATGTAAGTCTGTTACTGAACTGTTTTTTGACACTAGACTTTGAAATTTGGATTATCCCTGAACTGAAAATTGACTGCTTTACTAAATGACTTGGACTGCTTATCTTGGACTTTGCTTAAACGTTTATGGAAAGTAAAAACCTACATTTACTGTACAGTGTAGCTGTGTGCTCTCTGTGTGTTATTCTTCACTACTCTCATTACGTCTCCCTGTATGCACTCATTCTCCTAATGGGGAATTACAAAGAATCTGCAAAGAAGTTGAAGAAACAAGGAACCACTTCATTAGATGCTGCAAGAATATTGCACACATTGACTACAAACAATGGCATGACAAAGTAGCAATAATGGTGCCTTTGAAGATCTGCAAGAAATATCATTTGCCTGTAAGCAAGAACTAAAATAGAGAAAGTCATAGAAAGTAGCTAAACTGCTCTGGGACTTTAGAATTCATACAGACAAGCACCTGCTGCATGACATACTAGTCTTAAGAAATGTCAACAAAACTAAAAAAATGTCAACAAAAACTAAAATGTCAACAAAAACTAAAAAGCCTGAATAGTGGACTTGGAGACAGCAGAACAAAAGAGAAAGAATTGGAGAAAATAACTAAATATAAAGAAATAGAAGAACTGTGGCAAATGAAAGCAAAGGTACTACCAATAGTAATAGGCACCTTGGGTGAAATCCTAAAACAACTAGAGCACCACTTGAGCAGCATTGGCATTGACAAATTGGAAAAGACAGCTTTACTTGGAACAACTTACATCCTGTGATGATATCTGTACACCATAAACAACCATATCTATCCCAGGTCCTTGGAAAGGACTTGATAGACATTCAAAAATACCAAATTCAGTTTGGACATCTGGCTGATTTTGTGCTATAATAATAATAATTTTGAATCAGTACTAAATAATATGCCTAACAATCATTGCTTTTTCTTAAAAATAAGTTTTTGTTGTTAGTATTAATTATTACTCTACTTGAAAACAGTTCCTTATTAATCCTTACTACTAATGCTGAAACTATTTTCTTTGTTTCATCCATCTTCCCTTCTTATCATTTGTTTTGACATTTACATCAGCTGTTTTGCTACCATTATAGTTGCCTAAGTGATTAGGAAAATGATAGGGTGCTTTGGATCATACAATACTTTTTTGAAAATTTACATCACCTCAAGTTGCTGCCAGTTCTGTACTTATTCATTTTTGTTTGTATTGCCCTTCATCCAGCCATGACTGTCAATTTTGAGCTTTGTTACCCTACTTTACTCAGTGCTTTCTTATTTTCAAAATGACTTTTAAGTGATTTTTTTTCTGTATTCCTTCAATATGGAGTTACATTTCATCTAATTTAGCAATTCCCAGTCTCAAGATCCACAGAGTTGTTGAACTGTAACTCTCAAGTTCAGACATTCACAATGAGCACAACTGTAGGGAGTTGTAAGCCAAAATTATATAAGTATTCATGATTAGAGACCATGGATTAGCTCCAATATATCTAAACTACTCATGGGCATTTAGGATCTTGATCAAAATCCTGCCCCTGTTATATATATATGGCTCTCATTGCTGCATATACAGAGGAGTGTGGAGAGAGACATCATAGTTGTCGTCTTTAAGTTTTTAACATCCTCCCTCACAGAGGTTACGATTTGCTTCACACTTATAAATTGGTTTAGCTATAATTCCTTCTATTTCCCCCAAACAAGACCAGCACAAAACTATTTCTCAGCATTCACCAAATTATATTAGATTCTTCTGAAAAGAACTTACAACTTGACATTCATTAAAAATGTTTACTCCCACATTCTGAACAAGGTATTTCTCTTCTTTTTCCGCTGTTGTCATTAACCATAGTTTCAATTTCACCTTTCAAAATGGGAAGGGATCGATATTGTTTCAGAAATAATTGACCATGATAATGCAGCATGCATGAGCAACTCCCTTTTGAATACAGCATTTTAATCTGGATTCTTGGCAGACTAAACATTTTAGAATCCAGACTCCTGTCTGGGAAACATCCCAAATTATTAGAATAAATCAGCCTTTTTCAAATGGATGTTAATATGAAGAGTTTTTCCTTCTGTAGCATACAGTTTTTTACTTTGAAGAAACTGCCTTATGGTAATAAAGAACATAGTTTATCGAACACAGACAACAAGATTAATGAATGAAGAATGTGATAATGTGGCAAAATTAAAATTGTAGAAAAAAAATCCCCTTTGGGTTGAAAAATAGCTGCTGCTGAGAAAGTTGTTATATTCACAAGAAATAAAGCTTTTTGTTTTAGCACATACATCTGCAAGTCATGCTGAGTTTGCTACTAATGTGGGATGAGCATGATAAATGTATTTGCAGAAACTTAAGACAACTAATAAATTTAGCCTTGAAAACATTTTTATTGTAAAGGCCTTTCTTTCTTGTGCAGCAACAAATGACCAGACTGAATGCAAATGGATAAATTAATCTGTTATTGGCAATGTTTAAGGTCATCCTCATATTCTAAGAAGAATGCATAAACAATATACATATAAATTATGGCATTTTAGAGCTCACTTTGAAATCCTGAGGTAAAAACTACCTCTAATATAAAATGAGAGCAATTTATTTAAGAAGCAATTATTAAATTAAAGAGATTTATTTGTTTCACCAAACACTGCTGTTATAATCTTAAAATAACTAAAGACATTTCTGAAACACTGGCACGCTCATAATCTAAAATGATCATGGTAAAGCAGGGATATTGTGATAGATGAGCTGGATTACTTAAGGTGGTAGATTTTACCAAATCCCTCCAACATAGCAAATACTCACTTATTTAGTTTAATAGTATATTTTTAAACTTGGATTTAATCCAGGTGCATTTAAATCCCCCACAAGCAAATAATTTAAAAAGAAACCCAATTGGGGTATATATTTTTAAGGGGAAAAGGCTAACAAATAACAGAAGACTGGCCAGGACTAGGTCATTGGCTGCAAATGAGATTTCTTGTTTAATTATTATCCATCAAGTGTGAATGAAATAATTAAATGTACTCCTTCATTTCACATATAAACAATATCCCTTCTTATATAGAAGAGACAGTATGTAAGTAGGAAGCCTTCCTTTACTTGCATTCTTTATCATATCTGATTTACATAATAAAGATGTAATATTTCATTTTGGGGTCCTTGAGCTTGGTTGTTTTCTTGAAGACATTTCATTACCAAACTAGATAACATATTAAGTGCTGAAGGGGAATGGGGTTTGCTATATATTATATACTAGTGTCCTGCCTTGTCAGTGTTGATGGAAGTGGTGTTGGTGGTTCCTTGATTGGGTTGATATTTATTTGTCTGAGTTGGCAGTTCGTTGTTTACTTGATTGTTCATCTAATTAATCTCTGCTTATATAAATGTTGATTGCTGCTAAGGAAGTGTTTCATTTCAGCTTGGGGCACAAGAATGAGAAGAGTCCTTGGTACTAGAAGCATGGGATTCAAATTGGTGTAATAATGTCCAAGTAATAATATCCAGAATCTTCTCCTCAGAAGCCAAATGTTTTGTTATTAAAATAAAATGGTTGCCAACTAAAGGCTAATTTGGGTAGATTATTATGGTCCATTGATAACATTAAGAGCAGAGCCAGTGGACTGTGGGAAGTATATAGATGAGCATTGCTCAAAGCCTACTATTACAACTCTCCCACTTTGAAACACTTCCATTAATATTGTAGTGTGAAAATGTCAAGTAGCTATCTGCCAGGTGTAAGCTATTATATCTGGATGATTTAGTGCATTTAGGAGCATCCATTTGATGCAAGGTGAAATGTAACTAAATGTTGGTTATAATGTGCTTTAGTAGAGAGAAAGCAGATTTATTTTTAGGTCTCTTAAACATCAGCATCACATGCTATAAGTCAGTTTGAAACTGGCATTGACCTTGATAGAATTTTATGTTTGGAAGATCAGTTATTTGGCCAAAGAGGTTGAAAATTCTGATCAGCTAGCTTTTATTACTTATATATGAGAAATATATGTTTTATGTCTGCCTGATTATCTGAAGCAAATGTCAATCTACCTTATAAAAGTTGAACCATATCAGTTTACTGAACAGACCATCTTGTATTTTAGGAAAGAGCAGTGGATATTCTACAGTTTGTAGAGCTACAGCAAATCTACAGAAGCATTATATTATTTAGAAAGAATTCAGATTGAAGAACCGTTGTGTGCGTCTTTCACCTGCATCAAATCTCATGACAGCTGGACTCCTGAGGTTTTGTCCCACTCAATTCTTCCCTAATGTCTATGCAAGTGAATATACATGCGTGTATGAATGCAAGACAATGCTAGACCTCATGTGGCTGGAGTCTGTCAGCATTTCCTGCAAGACGAAGACATTGATGCTATGGACTGGCCTGCCCATTCCCCAGACCTGAATCCCAATTGAGCACATCTGGGACATCATGTTTCACTCCATCCACCAGCGCCATGTTGCACCACAGACTGTCCAGGAGTTGGGGGATGCGTTAGTCCAGGTGAGGGAGAAGATCCCTCAGGAGACCATCCGCCACCTCATCAGGAGCATGCCCAGACATTGTAGGGAGGTCATAGAGGCACGTGCAGGCCACACACACTACGGAGCCTCATTTTGACTTGTTTTAAGGACATTACATCAAAGTTGGATCAGCCAGTAGTATTTTTTTCTACTTTAATTTTGAGTGTAACTCCAAATCTAGACCTCCATGGGTTGCTAAATTTGATTTCCATTGATAATTTTTGTGTGATTTTGTTGTCAGCACATTTAATTATGTAATGAACAAAGTATTTAATAAAAATATTTCCAATTCTAGGGGGTGGTGCTCATCTCTGTTTCAAAGCCGAAGAGCCAGTGCTGTCCAAAGACATCTCCCTGGTCATGTGGCCACCATAATTAAATGCTGAAGGTGCACAGAATGCTGTTATCTTCCACCAAAGATGGTCCCTATTTTTTTACTGGCATTTTTACATGTTTTTGAACTGCTAGGTTGGCAGAAGCTGAGACAAAAAAAAACTGCCAACCTTTCTGATCGACAAGTTCAACGTTTTAGGCACTGAGCCATGTCCCTTAAAAAATACAATAAAATACAATAAAAGCAGGTAAAAAATTGGAGCTTGCTTATTCTTTTAAAACTATTAGCCAATATGTAAAAATAATAGGATAATATACTGTCTGAATTTGCAAAAATCAGATATTTTATACTTCCATTGCTTGAAAAAGATATGAAAAACAATTAAGTTTTCATTACACAATTAGGTATGGAATTAACAAAAAAGATAAATAATTTCTAATTAAAATGATGTAACAGTGAGTAATGAAATAAGAAAAAGATATAATAAAAATGGACTAAATCGTAAGTAAGGGGAGTGAAAGTTATAAAAAGCATTTTACTTAGATTGGCATTATTATTTATTTAATATCTTGGAATATGTTTAAAAACCAGCAATAGTTGCTGAACTATTATTTGCAGGAACAAAAATATCAGACTAGGAAAAATCATGGTTTAAAGATCAGCCAAGAGAAGACACTATTCAGCTTGAAATAGTATTTTATAGATGGTTCAAATTAAACAAATTCTTGGCTTCATATGGACAGGGCCCATCCCAGTGTAATAATGAAACTGGCAAAAAAATAAAAAAGGGAAAGGGAAAAAGAAAAGAAACAATAGCAGATAATAGTGATTTAAGAACAGAGTGAGAAAAAAGGTAAAAAATACTTTATATGAAAATACCAAATTGGGTCTCTCCTATAGAAACGATACTACATCTAAGTACAAGGGATACAAAACAATGAGTAGACATGAAGAATTATGAGATAATCAGGGGAATCTAAAAACAATTGACAAATTTAAAGAACAAAATATAATTCTAGATTGGTGGTCATACTTACAAATTCTGGAAAAATTTAAAAAAGATTTAGAAGAACAAGGGATAAAAAAGGATTTGCAATAACTGGACCAAATTTTGACAGGCAAGGAGGTAAAATTTATAACAAGAATGTGTAATTATGTATTGGAAATGGAACTAGAAGAAGAAATGGTAAAGGGATCAATGATTGCCTGGGCAAAAAACGTAGGTCACAATATAAATTTGAAGGACTGGAAAAAAATGTGGTTTAGTAACCATAAATTGACATTGTCAACAGCATTTAAAGAAGATCAGTACAAAATGTTTTGTAGATGGCACCTAGCTCCAGTAAGACTGGCTAAAATGTATTCAAATACAAAAGCAGAATATTGGAAGTATAAGCATAAAGAAGGAACTTTTTTTTCCCATATGTGGTGGCAATGCCCAGAAGTTTAAAAAAAATGGATGAAGATACAAAAATAGCTATTCGAAATTACAGAACATAAATTAGAACTCAAACCAGAAATATTTTTTACTAGGAATAATTAAGGGAAAATTTAGCAAGGTCATCCAATACATCATTATACATATTATAACAGCGGCGAAAATAGCCTTCGCACAGGGATGGAAAAAAAGAAAAAGAAAAAAAGAAGACCTGATACAAAAAAATAATGGACTGTGCAGAAATGGATAAATTCACAGTGGAACTAAAAGGCAAAGATGATTTGGACTATTATGTGGTTTGGGATAGGTGGTACAAATGGGTGGAGGATAGAAATAAGAATTGATGTTTAGGTATAAAAGGACATATATGTATTAATAATGACATGAATGCTGTTAATGTAAATAGAAATCTGTAATTTTGTTTTTCAAAAATAAAATAAATAAAATTTGGTGGAAAAAGAACAGAGTGAGGAACATTGAAGAAAATAAAGAATACATTGCTAGAGCTAAAATTCAGTTGTGGGTAAAAATAAATTGTTAAAATTTATTATTCTTGCTTCCTTCTATTGGGTACTTCACTTTGTGTACAGTGTAGGGACGATGATCTTAATGAAATATGTCATAACTAGGCAAAAGGAAATGAAACATTTTAAAGATAATATTTTGAAATGACAGGCAGATATCTCCCTAATTCATGCCCTATAAGAAAGAGGAGGAGCAGCACAATCAGGTTTTCAAGATGTTATTATAGCCAATCTCAGTAAAAATAGTTTTAGCTTTCCTGTGATCCTGGCCTGGTTAAAATCAATAGCACTTAGAGTTATATAATGCTTCATAATACTATATAGCACTCTCTCAGCATTTTACAGAGTCAGCCTATTGCCCCCAACAATCTGGTTTCTCATTTTACCAACCTTGGAAGGGAGGAAGGCTGAGTCAACCTTGAGCTGGTCAGGAACAAGCTCCTGGCAGTGGGCAGTGCTGAATGCAGCTTGAAATACTGCATTCTAACCACTGCTCTACCATGACTCTATTACCATGTTTCCCTGAAAACAAGACCTATCCTGAAAATAAGCCCTAGCTTGAGATTTATGTATATATTTGTATAAGCCGTATCCCACAAATAAGCTCTGGTTAAAACTCCACCACTCTATCCCACTGTCTGGATGTACAAGGTGGGGTGAGAAGCATGTGTAAAAATCAAGCTAGGGCAGGGGTGGGGGTGAAATTGCCTCATGTGCAAATTAAATAATATTCTTACTAATGCAAGTTATATAACATTTTACAACAATTTTTTACTCCAATGTAGAATTTTTCAAAAATAATGGAAAATATTATCTTTATAGACTTGCATTTTAAACAACTCTATGTGGAGTAAGTATTCCTTAAGTTGAATTTCTCTCAGTAATACTCAGTAAACTGAATGAATAATTCACTCCTACAATGTTTTATTTTCTGTTTAATTGGCTCATTGATTGATCCATTCAATCAATCACTCATTCCAAATTGTTATGTGGTTCCTTTTAGATTACTGCATATATATTGCATTATAGGTTGAATTCTTTTCCAAATTGTGGGATATTTTCCTCCTAAAATTATCAAGTACAGATAAATTACAGTATTTTGGATTATCTTCCTTGATAATACCTAACTAAATAGTGTGTATTTTTTTTCTGAATAAATATAACTAGAATTGTGCTTTGACAATATCTATGACCATGTGCTAAATATATTTTAAATTCTTTTATTAAAATTTCTGATTAATTTGGCTCTCAGATGGACTTTTCAAGTTTATTAAAAAAAACAGAAAAAGATGAATTGGCCTTTAACCAATGAACTGCTTAATTAATTTAATCTTTTAAAAAACCCTCTACATTATCAAAAGCAAAAAGTAAGCAATTCATTGTTATAAGGAAAAAAACATGTGTTTAATTTCATGTTAATAGCAATGCACCAGAAATAAAAGAACTGCAAAAAATAACGAACATTTAACAGTATCATTAATTAAAATGAAATTGATTCATATATAGCTAAAAAGAACCCCTTTGAAATGCAGTGAACTCTCTTAGATTAAACTTGCCTAGATTACAAAGATTTCTTCTATTTTTAAAGATATATATAAATGGTCCCCTTCTCAAAGCATCTGAGACAGATAAATTGTACCCCATAAGACACTCATACAGCCTTTATTGCCAGGTGACCTTAAAAATAAAATATTGTATAAGTTTTCCTGCAGTGTACTGATATATGACACTCTAATCCAGAGGTGTCAAACTTGATTTAAATGAGGGTCACATCATTATGTTTGACCTCTGGGGGCTGGGGTAGGTGTGGCTGGGATGCGTGTGGCCAGGTCAACATCACTCCTGTCAGGCATATCTGTGGTAGCCAAATGCTAAGGTAGAGCTTCCTTCAGACCCTCTCTCACTTTCGTTATAATCTCCTTCTACTCTTCCTTCCTTCCTCACTCTCTCTCCCTCCCTCCTTTCCTCCCTTTTTCTTTTTTTATCCTTCCCTCTTCATTCTCCTTTCTTCTTCCTTTCCCTCTTTCCTTATTTTTGCTTTCTTGCTCTCTTCCCATCTTCCCATCTTTTTCTTTGTCTTTCCTCTTTCTCTTTCCTGTCCCTTTTTGCATCCTCAAATGCAAAGGGGGAAACATTTGTCCATTTGTTTTGCTTTTAGTTTGTTTTGCTAGCTCTCTGCCAGTGAAAACCAAGCATTGGAAGGCCAATTTTTCATTATTGGCCATACTTCCTGTGTGCAGCCCTCCTGAGCTCCCTTTTTGCTCAAAGAGAAACCACCGGCCAGTCCTTTGCAGTTTCCTGGGGGGGGAGGGGTATGGACCAGATCTAAGCACCCCATGCACCAGATTTGTCCAATGGACCTTGAGTTTGACATGGCTGCTCTAATCATTGTCCAGCTGGAGGCCACAACTAACTGATCTAAAAAACCACAACTTGGTTGATCTAAAAAAAATTAAACATGATTGATCTTAAAGAAAAAATAAACATGGTCAGCTTTTGTCAAAACTTGGATTACAGATATTCTCTGGGAACTTTCTGGGAATTGAAGGATGCTTACTGGACTGGAAAGGACAAAGAAAGAGGGACAGAAACAGACAGAAGGCAAGCAGGCAGGCAGGCAGGCAGACAAGCAGAGGCAGAAGGGTAATCTCATACAGTTAAGGGTAGTTGTTTCTGAAAATAACCTGCCATGCCAGGAAGATACTGCCAGGAAGACCATCAGGACCTTGAATTAAATTTAGAAACATACAGGTACTCAATGCAGATTGTATAGCAGAGGAATAACCATTATGAACATACCAAGTAACATTCATCCATGTCACTGCATAGTTCTAAATGCTTTTTAAGGAAAGGCACATGTAGATTTTGTTACAATTGTCTACTAGAAGTTGGGCTTCAGTCCAGTAAAGGTGCAAATTCAAAGTTGTGTAAAAATTCTCCTGACTACAATTGCTGTCTACTCCTTAAAAAGACTTGTGGGTTGCTTACTGTTCTGTACAGTCATTAGCATACTTGCAAGCACCATGCTGTGATTGGCCAAAGCGCACGGCGATCTGATTGGCCGAGCAAGCCGCACTGATTGGCCCGCTGCGAATCCCCTGCGATTGGTGGAAACTAATCGCGGGAGATTTAAAGCGGTGCCATTGGCCGCAGCCGCTGCGGCCAGAGAATAAAAGCCGCTGTTTTTCCCCTTGAATCCCGAGCCGATCCCCAATTCTGCGACGGACACAACACTGGCAACGAGGATGGGATTTCGAGACTAATCCCCATCAAGCACGTATCCTGAGGAAGCGAGACTGACAAGATAGCCAGCATCGCACCGCCCGCACCTTTTAACCCAGCTGCCGAGGACTGGGAATCGTACACAGACCGATTCCTAATGTTCCTCGAAAGTAGCAACTTAAAGGATGCAACCAGGCAGAAGAAAAGAGCCATCTTTCTAACACACTGCGGGCCTGCAGTGTTCAAGATGGCAAAAGCTCTCGCAAAACCCGGGGACGTGAAGGAGATGGACTGGGCCGATCTCGAGCCGTTGCTCCAAAACCACTATGCCCCCACCATGCCCACCCTCATCAGGCGGCACGATTTCTACCGGCAGGACCAGAGATCGAGTGAGAGCATCAGAGACTTTGTGGCTGATCTACGGAGCCTAGGGGGCATGTGCGGGTTCTCGGACATGGACGAAACTTTGTGGGACTGTGTCGTACTCGGGCTCAGAGACCCAGTCCTCCAAAGCTGTCTGATGGCAAAAGGTGACATCGCCCTCACCGAAGCCACCGCAGCCAAGGCAACCTGGAAATCGGTGAATCAAATGCGGAGACCAGACACCGGGGAACGCACCGCGACCATCGAGATGGGCCCGGCAACCAAGGCCCACCCAGAAGCAAGCCGTGGAGAGACCACCACCCATCATGGCGACTTCCACTCCACCTCTGACACCACGGACGAGGAAGAAGACATCCATTGACTCCAGACAGGACGAGACCAGTGCAATTGGTGGAGTCGTAAGTCGGGACCACATGTGCCGGGTGCGGAGGCGACCACCCTCGATCGGAGTGCCGGTTTTTCGATGCGATTGGCCAACACTGTGATAAAAAAGGTCACATCACCCGAGTCTGCCGACTGAGGAAAGCCTACAACCCCCGACGGCGAGATCACAGCAACCGGAGACGAGACGGCACCCCCCGCCCTGGGGCCAGAGACCGCCAAGCCGAAAATCGCTGGAACCGAGACGGATGGGGCCGACGAAGCGGTGAAAACCATCAGAAAGAGGAAACCCACCAGAGGGTCATCATCGGCCACTTATCAAGCCACTTATAGACGCCCGAAAGGTATACGTGGAAGTGGGCATCGAAGGCGAACCATGCAAAATGGAGGTGGACTCCAGGTCCTACCTCTCCATGGTTGCCTGGCGAGAAATCAAGTGTTTGGTACCCACGATCCACAAGAGGGGGTTGGAAACCCAGAAATTAATCCTTAAATACTACCAGGGGAACCGCATCCTGGTAGTTCGGAACCGGACATTTCAAAGTGACTTTCAAGGGCCGCACAGCAAAGCTTTCCCTGACAATCTTGGATTGAGACCACCCCAGCCTTTTGGGACTACAGTGGTTCGCACCACTCGGGATCGAAGTTACGGGCGTCGACCACATCACAGATGCTGACTGGGAAGAGCAACCTGCACGGGGCTTCCAGGAAGTGTTCAACGGCACCCTAGGCAAGTACCGAGGGCCCCCTATTTCCTTCAGCCTAGACCCCAGCATTCCCCTGATATGCCTAAAACCATGGCGGGTACCTTTTGCACTCCGGCCCAAAGTCGACGAGCAAATTGACAAGCTCATCAAACAAGGGATCCGACAGCCAATCGATCACGCCCAGTGGGAGACCCCCATAGTAACCCCAGTCAAGCCCGATGGGTCGGTGAGAATCTGTGGGGACTATAAGGCCACCCTAAATCGCGCCTTACAACAAAGCGCCTACCCCGTCCCAGTAGTGCAGCACCTCCTACACTCACTGGGGGGAGGCAAGGTTTTTGCGAAGCTCAACCTGGCGCAAGCCTACCAACAGCTGCCGGTTGATGCAGAAACCGCTGAGGTGCAGACCATAGTCACCCACCAGGGAGCGTTTCGCTGTAAGAGACTCCAGTTTGGAGTCAGTGTGGCTCCGGGAATTTTCCAGAGCCTCATGGAGAGACTCTTGCAAGGAATTAAGGGGGTGGTGCCCTACTTCGACGACGTACTGGTGTCAGCAGCCAACCAACAAGAACTAGAGGGTCATCTAAGAGAGGTACTAACCAAATTCAAAGAGGCAGGGCTAAAGTTGAGGCCGGGCCAGCTGTACACAGAGTGGGTCGAGTTCCTAGGATACCTCCTAGACCGGCACGGCATCCATCCAACCGTGAAAAAAATCAGAGCCATTAAAGAAACCCCCCATGCCAAAGAATAAAACGGAACTGCAGGCATTTCTAGGACTGCTTAATTTCTATAATGTTTTTCCTGCCCCAAAAGGCGACCGCGGCAGAGCCTTTGCATAGGCTTTTGGACAAGACGGCCAAATGGACTTGGGGGAAACATGAGGAAGCCTCCTTCAACAAAACCAAGGATCTGTTCACCTCAGATGCCGTCCTCATCCAATACAACGAGACCCTACCACTTGCAGTCACATGCAATGCCTCACCTTTCGGTGTCGGTGCCATCCTCAGCCACACACTCCCCGATGGAAAAGAAGCACCCATCGCCTTCTTTTTGAGGACCCTCACCAAACCAGAGAGAAATTACAGTCAGCTGGATAAAGAAGCCCTGGCTATCGTCGCCGCAGTGAAGAGGTTCCATGAGTACCTCTATGGCTGCATGTTCACCATTATCACTGACCACAAGCTGCTGCTGGGAATCCTGGCAGGGAACAGGGCCACACCGAACATTCTATCTCCTAGAATGACAAGGTGGTCCAAATTCCTTGCTGCCTACAGCTACCGGCTCACACAACGATCCGGTAAGACGATCACCCACACAGACTCCCTGAGCCGCACGCCGTTACCTGACCTAGACACCGACCCAGCACCCACGATAGCCACCCTCAGCATAGAGACTCTGCCCGATCTACCCATAACCGCATCAGACATTGCCTGCGAGACTAATAAAGACAAGCATCTGGCACGGGTGTTACATTGGGTAGAAAAGGGGTGGCCAGACGACGACGAATCATTCAGGACATTCCGGAACTGGCAAACAGAACTCTCATTACAAAAAGGTTGTGTACTTTGGGGGGATAGGGTTGTTATCCTGGAAAAGTTACGAGGGAAGGCATTGGAGTTGTTACACGAGGGGCACCCGGGCATAGTTAGAACAAAAGCCCTGGCCAGGAGTTACGCCTGGTGGCCAGGGATGGATAAGCAGATCGAGACTTGGGTGGCAACATGCAAACGTTGCCAAGAAACCAGGCCGAAACGCAGCACCAATCCTGGAATGGGAAACCCCCAGGGGACCATGGTCCAGGATTCACATAGATTTTGCCGGGCCCACGAAAGAACATATATTCCTCATCATGGTAGATGCTTACTCCAACTGGTTGGAGGTAAGCAACATGAAAACCACCACCACGGAGGCCGTGACCAAGGAACTCAGCAAGCTGTTTGCAACCCACGGCCTCCCAGATGTCATCGTGTCGGATAACGGGCCCCAATTTACCTCGCTGGAATTCGAAAAATTCCTAGTGGAACGGGGCATACGACACGCACTGACAGCACCAGCACATCCGGCGGTGAACGGGAGGGCGGAACAGATGGTTCAATTTACGAAAAAAACCATCCAAAAAATTGAACATGGGGAAATCCAAGAAAAAATAAAGAAAATGCTTTTTATACAACACATAACCCCGAACACAACAACCAACAAAAGCCTGGCAGAACTATTAATGGGGAGGAAATTA
>BHEV01068492.1:0-19425 GCA_004319985.1 Emydocephalus ijimae | reverse complement strand
TAACAGGAAGAAGCCATGAGAACAAGGGTAGTTTCCAAAGACAAGGAAACAGGTGCTACGCAACAATAATATGGGTGTGGCATAGGGAGATATGTAGTTGGATAGATAGTGAACCCAGGAAAGGGGCAGAGACTGTATATTTGAAACTGTATATAAACCCCAGCCCTCCTGGGGAAAACATCTTCTGCCAGCAACTACATCCACATGTCATTCCATTATGGAGGCTGCACTAGTGAGGCTGGTGGTGGAGAAGGCATTCCAAGGATTCCATTTAGTTGTGACATCATTTTACCATGATTCCTGACATCATAGAATTGCCATAACTATGGCAGGAATATAGGTAGTTGTCTCTTTTAAAGATAACAAGTTAATTTCATGAGATGACTCAGATATTTGTGATTATTTTTTTCGGTCAGAACTACTGTGGAGAATATTGTATATTTCAACTGGAAAATCAGATTGTAAGGCTTGGCTATCATTTTCCAGTTACTAAAAGACATCACCAGAAATTACCAAGGCTCAAAAAAGAGGGATAAAGAATGGAGGAAAAAGGGTAATAGAACTTAACTTATATACCACCCCACAGTGCTATATAGCATTTTCTGATTTTATAATATCAGCATATTGATTCCAATAATCTAGGTCCTCATTTTACCAGCCTCGGAAAGATGGAAGGCTGAGTCAACCTTGAGTCTATCAGGATTGAATTCCAGACTATGGACAGAGTTAGCCTGCAATACTACAGAATCATCCTCAGAAGAAACAGCAGATAAATTAGAAACAGAAACTTCCCACTACATCCTGCTTTCTTCCTTTCCACCTAATTTATTTATTGCATTTGTATCACATTGCCTTGGAGGCTTACATGAGTACTATCAGTGGGACAATTTACAACTTGACAATATTAAAAATGACAACTTATGAAAAATTAGTACTAACAACAAAAAACATTACCAATACTTTAAAATGCTTTCCAGAATAACTTAAATCTTTTGACAAAGTAGGCCACAACCTACTTGTTGTTGACCTAGAAAAATGTGGGAAAGACAGCATAATCACCAGACAGATTTTTATTTAGCTGACATGTTCTCAAAGAGTAGATCCAAATGGTACTACGTCCACATGGACAGAAGTAAGCTGTGGGGTACAAGGTTTTGTCTTAGGCCCAGTACTCATCAATATCTTCATAAATAAGTTTCATGAGGCAATAGAAATCAAATTTATAGAAGACATTAAGCTAGCATGAATAACCAACAACCTAGAAGACAAGCTCAGGATCCAAAAAGATTTTGAGAGAATTGAACAAACATGAAATTTAATATGAGGAAAAGGTTTTACACCTAGATGGGAAAAATGGTACAAGGACAGTTTAGGCAATACATAGCTAAGAAACAGTAACTGTGAGAGGAACCTTGGAGTCCTAGTGGACGATCACTTAAACATGAGCCAGCAGCAGCCAAAAAAGTGAATACAATCCTTGGTTGTATAAACAGAGGCATAGAATCAAAATCATGTGAAATATTAGTACTGCTTTATAAATCCTTGGTAAGATTATTCCACACCTGGAATAATGCATTCAGTTTTGGTCACCACATTACAAAAAAGATGTTGAGACTTTGGAAACAGTGCAAAAAAAAAAAAAAGCAACTAAGATGATTAAGGGTCTGGAGACAAAAACATATGAAAAACCGTTGCAAATGGTATGGTCAGTCTGGAGAAAAAAAGGACTAGGGGTGACATGATAGCAGTATTCCAGTACTTGAGGGGGTGCTACCAAGAAGGGGTCAACTTATTTTCCAAAGCACCTGAAGGCAAGACAAGAAACAATGAATGGTAACTAATCAATGGTAACTAAATTCCAGAAGCAATCTGGAATTTAGGAGAAACTTCCTAATAGTGAACACAATTAACCAGGGAAACAGCTTGCCTTCAGAAGTTGTGGGTGCTTCATCACTGGAGGCTTTTAAGAAAAGAGTGGACTCCCACTTCTTTGAAATGGTATAGGGTCTGCTGCTTTAGCAGGGAACCGGACTAGTATAACTAACAAAGTCCTTTCCAGATCTATTCTGACTGTTGATCTGTTTGAATACCATCATCCTTATATCCAAACAACTAGTTAAACTGAAAAGCAGTCCCTCCTGCTTCACATTTATCATATTTGGGGATGATAGACGTAAGAATATTTGTGGGGAACAGGAAACAAATTTTGGCATTGTACAGAAAATGCCGTGGCATATAGTACACAGTCTTACTATATATGTATAACATGAAGAGCCAAATAAAATTCAAAACACAAATACAAAATTATCTATTTCTTTGTATTAAAAATACCGACATAGTCATAACATAGAGGGCCAAATAAAATACAATCCACATTGTGCAATGTGTAAAGATTATCTATGTTTTTGTCCACATATTGCATGAACCTCAAGTCCAAACATGAAAAAAAAAATCCTAGCTGATTTCATGAGAGTAAAATTGTAAAATGTAGTTTACAAACCAGTGGCTAGCTTCACCAAACTGTCCTGCCAAAATAAAAAAAGCCACAATGTTCAAAGCATTATTAGTAAGACCAATACATTTCAGGATATACAACTTTCCATTTTTATACTTATTGTACCTGAGAATATTATGCCTCATCTTTCCCTTACTTGTAACAAAAATCTCCTCTTAAAATGGACTTCCTTTCTCAATTATAGGTGTGGTAGTTGCCTCCAAGATTTAAATACTCACAGCATGACAAATACATAGGGATGACCAAATGGCTCTGGAACAGGCACATGGTTGAGACCAGGAAAATTGATAGTCATGCTGCAGTTGAGGATTTTTAAAGTACAAGGGCACGAGGCTGGGCATGGCTGTATTGCTGCATCCAACCACCTAACAGGCTCCAATAAGATTCCAAGGAAGAAAAGAAGGGTAGCAGAGGCCGCTACCTGTCCCATCATTTTCATGTGCCCCAGGAAGGGCTGCCTTGAAAAATGGCATCCAACCCTGGAGATCACTCTATATGGTTACCAAGCAACTGCATCCACATGTCATTCCATATGGAGGCTGCACTAGTGAGGCTGGTGGTGGTGAAGGCATTCCAAGGGTTCCGTTTAGTTGTGATATCATTTTATCATGATTCCTGACATCATAGAATTGCCAGATCTATGGCAACAATATAGACAGTGGTCTCTTTTACAGATAACTCAGCTATTTGTCATTATTTTTTGCATCAGAGCCATAGTGGGGAATACTGCATATTTCAACTGGAAAATCAGATTGTAAGTTCTGACTATCATTCTCCAGCTACTAAAAGACATCACTGCAAATTACCCAAGGCTTGAAAAAAGAGGGACAAATAGGGAGAAAGGAGGGTAGTAGCACTTAAGACTTATATACACCCCTCACAGTGCTACACAGCATTCTCTGATTTTATAATGTCAGGATATTGCCCTCAACAATCTGGATCCTCATTTTACTGACCTCAGAAGGATTGAAGGCTGAGTCAATCTTGAGCCAATCATGTTTAAACTCCAGACTATGGGCAGAGTTAGCCTGCAATACTAGTCATCCTCAGAAGAAACAGCAGATAAATTAGAAACAGAAACTTCATATGCAACACCCAGCTCTCTTCCTTTGTACCTAATTTATTTGTATCATATTGCAAGCAATCCAATTTTTGGAGGTGAGTACTATCAGTGGGACAATTTACATACCTAGGGTGAATCTGAAAATATAAAATCAACCTTGAGAATATAAAAAATGACAACTAAGGAGAAAACAGCAATAATAACAAAAAAAACCCATCCCAAATAAATTAAAATGCTTTCCAGAACAACTTGACCTTAATCAGATCAAGCCTGATTTCCATAGGAAGACTTTTCCAAAGAACAGTTAAAGTGAAAAGCAATAAATGATTGCTGGAGGCTTTGGGGTGATTAAATTATCACAACATCTTGCAACAATGATTTGCTATGGCAGTTGTTACAAAATCTACTTTTGAAGAAAAGGATGAGGCAGCACAAAAATGATTATTTCATTTAATAGCCAATTTAAATTGTTTTCCTGTAAAATAGTATGCTCCCATTTATAATACTGAGTGATCTCGTTCTATATCCACTATTTATATACAAACCTCTCTCTCACACACACACAAGCATACTGACCATAGCATCCCCAGACATTTTACTTCTGGGATGGGATGAGGATCTGCTCTAGAGAGGAAAATTGAGGTAAAATCTGGAGGAAAGAAAAAAGTAAATGTAATGGGAATAAAGACGTCTCTTGCTTCTTTCCTTTTCAACAGTTTGTTCTATTTTTATTGGCCCATTCCCTCACTTCTTAATTATTTGGGAGTGGAGGGGATGATAATCCCCTATTGGATATTTATGATACAAAGATAGTATCTATTTTATTGAAAATATTGGCTCCTATAAAAAAAAGATAGAATCAAGTCATCTTTTTTTATCAGTAAATCATTTATTAGAAAAATATAAAACCCAACAATACTACTGCCTTTCCAATCATCACTCATTATAAATAGGCAATTAATCTTTCCTTGGAAGAGTACTATCTTCTGATTGGTAACTTGAATTTGGTAGCTTCATCACCCAAGTGCTGTAAAAACAAGGAGAACCGAGTTCCAGGATGATGGATAATGTGCTTAGCAGAGAACAGGATACCCTTCTAGATCAGCAAGAAGAAAACAGAATCTGTGTCAAGAATCTGCTATTCTCCATCCATGTTAAAATTGCACAAGATCTCTTCTTCTCCTAGAGGGTCCAGCTGTGAAAATGACAATTCAGTAATCTGGGAAAAGAGGGAAGGAACACCTTGATAATTGGCAAAGGCTGAATTCTTCAATTGTCACAGATTTTTAATACAAAAGATTTTGAAAAGTTATCTTGGATGCTTTCTGCATAGTTTAACAGAAACCCCAAACAGCAAGAATGGGCTCCTTCTACATACAATTTCATTCTTTTTCCCAGCAACTGTCTTTCCCTCTAAATTTTCGCAAGGAACTCTTGGGTTGACATAGGAGGTTACTTATGTCAATCCAAAGTCCTCCATCTTTCAGATAGAATCTTGTTAAGACATCATACAAAGCCTTCTATAATTGTTTTAGTATGTGAATCAAGTCACCCTCATTTACAAACTATACCAGATATGATTACTGAACCCAACTAACTATAGCTAAATCAATAATTACAACTAAACAAACCATGACTTACTGCACTCTGCAAATACTATTTAAAAAACATGATTTAACTATGCAAACACATTCTAAAAGACCAACTGCTTGTTCAAATATTATAGTCTAGCTCTGCAGATTTAGTTCCAAAAAACCCCACAGTATCTGGACAATAAGTACATAGATTAAGCTATCTTATGTTTCTCCTCTTTGGGAAGTAGGAGTACAGCCTAAGCTGATTCCCTGGGTGCATTTTATCATATGCTTTCTCCTGTTCTTTATTGGTCATTTTTAGTTACGCTTACATGTTGACTTAACCACTAGGACATTCGATATACTTTTGTGTATGCATGTATGCATTCACTATTTCTTTTGCTGTCTTTCTTTCTATGCCCTATTTCAGAATTCTGGCTTTGTGGATTGTTGGCGGGGGAGCGTGGGGGGGAGAGAATGGTTCCACGCAAGTGGTGGGCAAGCATGCACCCTATTTTTGTGGGTGGCGGGCAGACGTGCTTGCCATTAATGCAAATTGAGAGCATGAGCACGTGCTTGCTTGCTGTTTGTGCAAGTGGGAATGCATGCACACACACGTCTGCCACTTCTGCACCCTGATACCAAACAGTTCATGGCTGACTAGTAGACTGTAGACTGGCATTTGGAGACCCCTGGCCTATTCGACAGCCAATTTAAATAAAAATGCTAAATCAGACAAGAGGGCAATTATTTTCATCTTTGAAAAGGAAAGAATAGCCTTAATATGTCAGATCAAAGATGCAGATAATTATATACAGTTTTTCATGAGAGGGTGGACAGATGCTTCTAAGAAACTCAGAAGATTTGACAAGGATCAATCTTCTATGCTTTTGTTGAGCTTCTAGTTTCCATATTTTACCACGATTATCCGAATTTATATATCTGGAGGATTTCAAGTTGAGGAGTGCTAATGGTGACAATTGTTCCCGTTTAACCATCAGCCTCCAGCATATGTTGTTTAGTTATTTTTTTTCTTTTTCTTTTAAATACCTCAAGGTCCATACTTACTATCATGGATTTATAATTTAGCTTTTGCCAACTAGACAGCTCTCAGCTAAGTTAGACTGCAGTTTCTAGAATTTCCGATCTTTAGTCCTGTATTTTTTTTTTAGGACTGCCAACATCATTTAGAGTGGTCACAGCTTGTCAAAGATGCATAAATCCTAGAGCTTTTCCATACCCTCACAATTTGAAAGGAATATAGAGCCTGAGAGCAAGAGAGGTAGACAACCTTTTAAAGATGACACACGTTGATACGTTTCTTGGCATTCTTGGAAAATGAATTGTAAAAGTTTCATCATTTCACCAAGAAATTCTTCTGTCTATTCTGTCCTATGCATTGTAATTGAAGCTGTAGAGAGAAGCCTATAGATTGAGACATGTGCTTCTAGGGATGCGGATTAAACTGGAAACAATCCTTATGAAGAATTCACCACTCACAATCCTTCAAGCCTGGGATGTCAGCAGTGCTGGAGTGCCAGCCTTTGTTGCTAAGAGGAGTGACCTGTTATACACCATAGTATCTCTGGTTTCCAGTCCACTTGTCTCCCAATAGTATTTGATCCAAGCCTGATAAACTGATAAATGCTCCAGCAATAATTGTATTCTAAAATTCTTGTGAGGGATAATTACTTCTATTCGTTCCTTTCAGCTTTCACACACCTATGATATCAGGTTGCTAACTGAAAGGACGTTGAAAGATTATACTGCTTGTTGTTTGGAATGATTAAAAGACTGGATAAGTTTGAAAAATCTAAGGTTTTTAGTTCTTGAAGGTGATTTGAGATTTGGGTGGCATGCTTATTTGAGGTACAACAAAGTAAAAGTTAATTCTGGTTTTAAGAATCATATCATTAGGCAATCAATTGGGCGAGTAGGGTAGAAATATAAAAAAAGATTGACTAATGAAATACCACTTTGGCTATCACCCCATGGAGTAATAATATATAGAAAAGAGGTGTCATTGGAATGCAAATGGATGACATATTGGGATCTACTGGCATTTGAAGAGGAACTTAAGATAAAAACAAGAGAACAATAAGTAAGTGAAGGATTTGTTGTGATTGGTTTAATTATTATAGAATTTTTGAAAGATTTAAATTTGATAGTTTAATTTTTTTGTTTTTTTTAAATTGGAGATCAACTTATGTTCTGGTAATGACCACCTGATTAATAAAGTATATAAAATGGTTACTTAAAAAGATGAGTATAGAAGATAAATATGTCAAAGACAGTATGGTAAAGTTGGCAAAAAAATTGGGGTATAACATAATGCTGGATAAATGCAAGAATGTATGGACTAATGGTTTAAAATTTACTTTGACTTACACTTTGAATTTTTTATATAATGATGTATGTATTGTTGGTATTTGACCCCAGATAGACGAGTGAAAATGTCTAGTGAAATCTCTAGCAAGTGGTGGAAATGTAAAACAAAATCCAAGTACATTTTATCATATGTCGCGGTCTTGTAAACATATTAAACCATACTGGATAAACATAATTATGATAATGCAGAAAATATTTAAGATACAAATGCTAATGAAACCTGAAGCTTTTCTTGTAGCTATTATACATAAATTTTTTAAAAAGTGGGCTTGCTAAGCACTTGAAAGGAAAAGAGATACCAATTGTTGAAGAATGAATTTTAAAAGACTCAATTAAAACTAAAACTGACAGAGATGGCAAAATTAACTGCTTGGATTAGAGACAAGGGACTAGACAATTTTATAAGGAATTGGAAACAGTCTGTGGAGTTTTTATGTTAACTTTCACAGAAAGTTAACAGAAGGATTTGAAGTTGACTGTAATGTTTGGGCTAACCTGTTGATTCCCCTCCCTTTTTAAACAAATATATTATGATTAGATGTTGGGTTGATTTGATTGTTATACAGAGACTAACTCATCTGGAATATTTGTTTATTTAATATAGTATTTTAATATAGTATTTAATAATAGGGATGGGAAAGCTCATACTAACTATTTGTAATCCTGTTATGTAAAGGAAGGACTTAACAGGTGTTTTTTTTTAGTTTACTTTTCAGAATCAAGCCAGGTGGATTTTTTTTTAACATTCAAGATTAGATCTATTTAACATTGGAGTGGTGGTGCCTGTATACAAGACTTTTTTACCCCGTTACTTTTAGATGTTCATTTTTCTATTTTCTATTTTATTTTTGTTGATGATAAAGAAAAAAAAAGAAAGCAACTTGAGGGTATGCAAATGCATTTAAAAAAGGGCTTCTGTTTACCTGAATGCGACCCTTGAGTTCCTCTTCTGATAAACAGTCAATGAGGTCTTTCTCAGGACAGCTGTACTCCACCACCAACTTCCCATTTTCTGAAACAAATAATAAAAAATAAGGCCAACTTTGAACAAATCAACCATAAACAAATGAACACAAATTTTGAAACATTTCTGAAATTTAGGATTTTATAATTTCTCAATTTAGGATTGAACTAAAATTAATACTTTCTTATTATTTCTAAATGCTAGAATGCTCATAATTACTATTATCTGTTTATAATCTGGTTGAAGTAAGATTTAAGATTAATTTCGATGCAATATGAGAGATTTGTGGGCAGAATCTCCTGAGCTGTGGCTAAAGTTGTTTCTCAGTAACAAACAACAGTAATGTACCTCAGAAATGGGGCAATCAGTGAAAAGAAAGGTCAATTGGAAACACTGATGTGAGCATGAATATCAATGAAATGAACCAGGAATTCCCATGATGCAAGAAACATGAGAGAAATGAAGTCAGGCATGGTTATTTTATGATTATTAATGTGATTAAAACAAAGTTTCTTTGAAGGCAAATAGAAAGACAACAAGGCACAGAGGACATATGGAAGCATGAAGCTGAATGCATTGAGAAGAAAAAGTCAAAGTACAGAGCAGATAAACGTATTTACAACAATGAGAAGAATGTATTAAGAAGCCATTCAATTTGTACTCTCCAACTTGTCAACAACTATTTGGAATAACGGAATAACTTATCTGGAGGTTGAAAGTGCTACATTAGATGATATGAACAAGTTGATCCAAACTGAAGAAATTTTAGCGAAAGTGTGTACAAAATAAATAAAAAATTGCTTTGCCGCAATTTAGCATGATGAATAAGAATACAATGAGCCTTGGCTTTACACATTCTCGTTTCTCTTTCTTAATTACAGCAAGGCTTTCAAGAACACTTCATGGGAAAACACTTCTATTTTTATTTGCTATTTGTTGTTGTTCATACTGACAAAAGGATCACAAATTACACTAAGCTGTGATAAACGTTATTTATTGAACAAGCCAAATTGAGTTTCTGTAGTATGTTAAGCTGCAAACAAACCACATAGAGGTTAGAGCAAAGTATAAATCCAGCAAATCTAGTTAAGATTTGAAACAAGCCACATTGAAAAAAGAAATTGAAGGTGTGACATAGAGCAAGCAACCAGCTTGTATTCTTAGGATGTATATTTAATTATACAAATATTCAATCATTTCCTTGGATGGGAGATGGAAGGAAGTACAGAAAAAGAAATTATAAGGAAGGTGGATTGTCTTGCCTAGGATTATGAAGAGTATTTTCCGAAATGCATCCGAGAGGGCCTGCTGCACTGCATACTTCTGAGCATTACGGAAGGCTGCGAGAAACTCTGAAAGACATAAATCCAAAATAACAGTTGGATTTTAAATTTTCTTGGTAGCTCAAGCATGGCTGAACATTTCTGAATCAATGTCAGCCCTGCCTTGGTAAAAAATGGCAATTCTGACACAATAGCCAGTTCAAATTTAATTCAGATTCAATATATAAAAAACTTTATTTGACATAAGAAAGTAAATAAAATTAATAAAATTTGATCTACTTATATTTTATTTACATTAGTCTTTTTATGTAGCAAACACTGGTTTAACAGCTTTTTACCAAATGAGGTAGATTTAAGCCCGAAGCATAGTGAATTTGAGCACTACGTGGTTATGAAAGTCAGTAAGTTTGTACATTAAACTAAGCCTTATTATCAGTTTGCTGAACAGACTCCTTATTTCAGTTATCACCCCTGTTTAACCTTTCCAGAATAATGAAGAAGGTGGTATATTCCATCAAGGTGGTGTAAGTAGTGTTTCCTTATAACAGTTCTGTGAGGTGAGTTGGGGTGAGAGTGACTAACCCAAAGTCACTGAGTCAGCTTTTATGCCTAAGGGAGGACTAGAACTCGCAATCTCCTGGTTTTTAAATTGTGGGACTCCACAAAGGACATGCAGCATGAATATAATGGAGCACATTTCCATCTTATATTCAAATGCATTTCAACATTTCCCTCTATCTATAATCAAGCTCTCTTCAATCAGGTTGGCACTAACCTCACCTTCCCGTGACTCCAATGTTCTACAACCTCTTAGACTTCCCAAACTAGATGAGATTTCAGATAATTGTTCCCCAATATAGCTGGAGAATACCTAAACCCAATCAGACTATTTAGTCATTTTTTTAACTTGCAGCAGATTCCAAAAATTAGGAGCCACTTTTCCAACCCAGCTTCAATCTACATTTAACACTAAAAATAACTTAACATATACCAAAGGCAGCTGTGCTTTTTATTGGAATGAAAATGTCATTGAAGTTCCTAACAGCCCTTGATCAACAATCATCCCCAAATGTGATTATTTCCATGGGCAAAACCCTATCCAAGAAAGGAAAAACCCTATGTCTGACTGCACTATAAGTGATAGTATTACTTTAATATGCTTTGGGTACTTCACTCCAGCCTTCCCTACCCTCTCCATTTCCATGTTACCTTGACTGGGGTTCACATGAAGTTCAGCCACACCAATCCCTCTGGTATAAATCCCATATCTTGGGATGCTTAATTCTTGCACGCAAAGATACTTTGAATTATGTTGCCTGGGCAAAGTTCCTCCTCCTTCTTTCTCATCATCATCAAAGCCAGATATATTCTGCAGCTGTTCCATTATGCAAGTAATATATAGAAGGGAAAGCAAGAGTCCATGTCTTTTATCCATGCTAGATTGGATTCTTTTTCATTACCATAATTTTATTGAACATTTGCATTGTGTAGATTAGTATTCTGCACCATGAGCACAGTTCTTGTTTTGCTTGTATCCTTGGCAGCTCCCTATGCTCATGGAACAAGAAGCACATCCTATACTCATGGAACAAGAAGCACATCGGTCTTTCACATAGACAGAGTCTAGAACAAGTCAGAAAGAGCAAGAACAAATGGAATACTGTTTCCCTGTCCTCTGGAATTCAAAGAAAGGAAAGGAAAGGGTCTTTCCCTAGGCCTTGAAAGCATTTAAAAAAACACCTTGGGCTAGCTTCTAAGTAGATCTTATTGCTTTCCTCAGGAGAGAAAAGGACCACAGGGCCACACCATATAGAACCAATGACCAAAGTGTGGGGGGAGGGAGGAGGATGCCTTGGCCAAATTCTGCCAAAGCCTACAAGAGTGGATAACCTTTGGGGGCTTGTAGAGTGGACCTTGTTACACCATTGCTCTGTGAACTGCATTGGCTGCCAGTTGTTTCCAGGTGCAATTCAAGATGTCAGTAATCACCTTTAAAGTCCTTCATGGCATAGGTCCAGGTTACTTGAGGAATTGTCTATCACAATGGGATTGCTCTGGCCCACCCTTGCTAGCCCCATTTTGTGGGTCCCATCAGCCTGGCTGCTGGGCTTCAGAAGGGACTTCTTTGTTGTTACTCCTGCCCTTTGGAACATCTTGGCCTTTACAGTGAAGTCAACTCTCACCCTTCTGACCTTCTGTAACCTCCCTGCTTATCCTACTCCCTCCCCATCTCTTAGTTAGTTGATAATTTGTATTCTTATAGGATTTTATTCATATTATAGGTGTGTTTTATTCTTTTTAACATTGTAAGCTGCCCAGAGTTACCCTGTGGTAAGATAGGTAGCAAACAAATCTAAATAAATAAATATCTAAATGGATAAGTAAATAAGCAGCCATAATAAGAAAACAAACATCCAAAGATGAACAAGTACAACTACCAATATAGATTTTCCTGAATTAATATTTTTCTCCAAACGTTTATTAGAACATCACAGTCCTATAAGTAGAAAATGAACATTTAAACTATGTATCAAAAAGAATCAGTTAAAACATCTCATGTTGGCAAAACATCACCTATAATGTAATTAAACCATCCCTATCTGATGTTTTCTATGTGCATCAGAGTAGAATATTTTTCCCCTTCATGGCAGCATGGATAGGGAAAATGGGAATTGTTTGACACATCTGGAGATTACTGGACTGTGGTAATTTAATTTACACATATGGTCAACAAATGGCAAGTTTTAGGTCACTTTCATCAACTACTGAACAGTCAAATACTAAACAATGTATTTTCTTGTCCTGATGGTGCAGTGATATGCTATATTGCAGGCAGACTCTGCCTACTGCCAGGAGTTAGACGCTAAGGGGCTCAAGGTTAACTCACCCTTCCATCCTTCTGAAGTCAGTAAAATGACCAGATTGTTGGGAGCAATATACTGACATTGTAAACTGCTGAGAGTGGCATATAAACCAGTTGTATTGCTATTGCTATATTTAGTCTTACTATCTTTATGAAAATAGAAAAATAAAAAACAAAATAAAAACCTAACTCATTCTTACAGTGACGATGCGACTGGACCAACCATTGAAACCAAGGTAGTAATTGGCTAATTCTTGGCTTTTGTAACTGTTCAAAGGTAATGTTTGCTTTGCAAGAGCCCTCTGTCTGGTACAAATGCAAACCTGAAAAAGAAGAATTCGATGTCTCATTGGAGGGATGTACTGAAATCCCCATTTTCTCCCAAAGCCATCAAAAATTGAATTTCACTCTTGCTAAGAACCTAACAGAAAAGATATTACCACCAATCGATTACATGTATTTTCCTGTTTTTCACGAATAGGTAAAAAAGGCAGACATATTTTTATACCATTTTTTGGCTTTTCATAAATATTTAATATTTTTCAATAAAATATGTAGAAATTGGAAAGAAAACTGTTTGTTACCAATATAAGAAGTGATAAAATAAAACTCCATTCCATGACAAAATTCTAATCTGAACTGGTTGCCTTCAGATATGCTGAATTTCATCCCATATAATTTTTAGCCAACACATGTTGATACTGTAGCATTTCATATTCTAAGATAGCTCACCATTTCGATCCCAAAGCTGTAGAAATTTGCAAATGGACTGCATGTATACAGTCCAACGGTCCACAATTCAGCATCCTGGGTTACTTCAGATACTTTAAAAAGAGGAGATTGACCCTCCAAGAGAGCAAGGAGGGTCAGTTTAGATATAATGTACCAAGAGGTGGGCTTCAATAATTTGTGAAAAATGTGAGCGCCTTCCATGCTTGCATGCTGTTTTAAACACATGGAGATTTCATGCACGCGGCTTCCAGCACACGTCTTCTCGTGCAACTGTGGTGACGAGAGCAGGCAAGGTGCAGAAATCAGCTGCAGGGTGAGCTGGTGTGAACCGGCAGCAGCCTACCTGCATACTGGGCCTACTAGAAGTCGTTAAGAAGTGCAACCAATGCCTGCTTCATGACGGCATTCAATCTGAAACTTGACTGAAAGAGATTCAGATAATTTGCTAAAACTTGGGCTCTTTGGAGCTGCAACACAACAGCTTCTCAACAACTTTATCCAAAATGGGAAGGTTAGAAATAGGCTGAAATTATCCAGTACAGTCAATTCTCGAGGAATGGGTGGGACCCTAAGTGCAAGCAGAACCACTCCCTTCTCAAGGAAGTATTTACCTCTGCTTGGACTTAAGTCACATACCATCTTTTGGGAGACCTTAATCAACTGTGAGAAGCATGGATGTAAGATACAAGTAGCATTCTTACAGCTTCAAATATCCTGTCCACTTCTTCAGGGCCAGTCTTCTCAGATAACCATGTAAGACTAGAGATGCAGCACTGTTGAAAAAAGCCCCAGCTATTAATGAGACATATGGAATTACAGAAGGATCAAAGAACAGAGTATCTTTAGTGACCTTGACATTCACTTACTGCAAGCAGGGTAAAGCAACTTGCCTACAAAGGAAAAAGTCAGCACCTCATTCTAGATTATCTGCTAAAAAGTATTCAGGATCTTGATAAAATCAGGATTCAAATCACTGAAAACTATCCGATAGCAGTAATTATTTTAAAAGACCTCAGCTATAGAATCTGGTTCACATATTGTACTAGTGCAGTTTCTTAGGCTTTAGTTTACAATGTTGTATGAACATAACCACAGAGGTCTGTAAAGTTCAGTTATGTTTCATAGAGTAAAACATCATTAAGCAAATCATAGCCTAGTTTGAGCTGTGGATTCCATGATCTTAGATTATGCAGTGACATACCTTCACAGCAGTTTTCTGAAACAGTGACCTCCCATTGCAAGCCTGTTGTGCCTTGCTGGCATCTCGGGCAGAGTAGAACTTAACAAAGGCATGATAGCCAGGCCCAGCTACTGGAGCGTTTCTGTGGAGTCTTACTGAATGGAGCAGTCCAAAGGCAGAGAAGGTAAGATGCAGAGCATGCTGGAGGGAAAAAAAAAGGCAAACACATGAAGGAATTTATTAGAAAAGACAGTATTTGTGAAAAAGCTAAAGGGTCTCAGATCATGGGTTGTGAGCAACTAAGAGTCACAATTTTCCTGAAAGTTGATTAGGCTTGGACTGAACACAAACTGAAAACTGCTCACTCTTGCTTTGTTGGGAAAACCTTGAATAGTGATTCAGTTTCATGCTGGCTGATGAATTCCAGTATGTACACCTGTAATTTTTAGAGTACAGATAATCCTCAATTTACAACCATAAATAGCCCCAAAATTTTGTTGCTAAGTGAGACAGATGTTAAGTGTGTTTTGCCTCATTTTACAATCTTTCTTACCACAGTTGTTTAGCAATTCACTGTAATTATTAAGTGAATCTGGCTTCTCCACTGACTTGGCTTGTCAGAAGGTCACAGGAAGGGATTATATGACCTTGGGATACCCCAACCATCACAAATGAATGTCAGTTGCCAAGCACTGCATTTTGATCAGTCACCACAAGGATATCCTTAAGAGTATCGTTAAGTTCAATGAATTGAAGCAAAAAAAAAAAAGGGATGAACTGTTTGGGCAAAGCGTAGTGTAGTTTTACTACCACCGCAAATACACAATCGCCTTCACTCTCGCCGTCCCCAATGGGGCAGAACAGAAAAATGCCGTTAGACCCAGCGATTCCCACGTTGATAAGGCAGGGTTGCTGTAACAGCCCCAACGCTTAAGGCGGGAAGAAGGCGTTTTCCAAACACGGTTCCCACAGACTCAGAGAACTTCCTTGCCAATAAATATTCTAACAAAGAAGCAGCGGACGGAGAGGTAACAACCGTTGCTTTTGCCGGTTTACACAAATGCAATGAAGGAGCCTCCGGAAACTCTGAAAAGATGTCGATACACGGGGAAAGGTTGGAGGAAAACCCAGCCTTGCTTTTTCGTCACTTGCCTCCGACGCATCCGACTCCAGCCCCGAGACGAGAAGAGTCCGGCCATTCCCCGGGGGGACGCGGAACTCCAAAATCTCAGCCATCCCAGGCACGACCGTCAGGGGAAAAGGGCGGGTAAAACCTTCCCTCCTTCCCGCCTAAAGGAGGTGAATGGATGTCGCGACCTTCAGTACTTCTGCAGCACGTCTGGATTCAGCTCTCAGATTGGTGGGAGAAAATTGAACCCACGTGATGCAGGAAGAGAAGTCCTATTAAAAGCAGCGAGCCTTTAGTGTGGCCGGGGGAGGGGGGTTTGTAGGCTCGGTCTTAGCAGCGAGCGTTGGGCTACGTTTTCTTGAATAATTTGGAAGCGAAGCGAAGGAAAGCAAAACAAGGATGAGCGAGGTGAAGGACGATATTTCCTAAAACCCTGTTTTTTCTTTCCTAAAATTGAAGTCGGGAACGCGTGTACAAACGCTATGAAATACCTGGGTTTGTTTGATTTGCGTAAGAAAGGCGACCCGTTTTTCTTATTGGATTTTCTTATTGGATGCTGTTCTTTTGTCTTCAGTTTCTATAGAATAATCCTCGATTTGCGATCAAAATTGAGTCCAAAATTTCTATTGCTGAGGGGAGACAGTTACCGAGTTTTGCTCTCTTTTTTTTTTGTTCTTTCTTGCCACAGTCCAGTGAATCACTTCTGTTATTAAATTAATAACACACTTAAATGAACCTCAGCTTGCCTTCTGATTTTGCTTGTCAGAACTTTGTAAAAGATTACATGATCTTTTACAAAGATTACATGATCCCGAGATTGCAACAGTCGTAAATATGAATCAGTTGCCAAGCATCTGAATTTTGGTCACGTGAGTGGGGCTACTTCAGTGGTCATAAATGTGCAAGATATTCACAAGTCACTTTTTTTACTTTCCTCGTAACTTAGAAGAATCATTAAACAAATGGTAGTAAGGCAAGGACTATCTATGCATCAGCCCTGAAATGATTTTCAAATGCTCAGCTATTGATTGCTAAGCCATTTGTTGGTTGAATCAAGACATTGCAGTTATAAATCCTAATTTCTTTTACTCAAACCAATACAATAAATTAGTTCACTAACACAATTAGGGCAATTCATGAACTTAACTAAATTCTGATAGTCTTTGGGAAATAATTCCTGAATAATTGTAAGATGAAAGTTGCATTCTAAAGTATAATGGCTATGTACTGAAAAAATTGTTTAGATGTTTTTGTGAGATTCTTTTAATGAAAAAAATGAAAATGATTAAAAACCTCTTGTCCTTATTGACACCATGCCAAATAAATAAATTATAAGTGAATAAGCTTATTTGAGTGGAGATCATTTAGGGGCTTCTTCATGTAATCTTTTATTTGGATTTATCTTAATTTTATAGGACTTAAAGTGAAGGAAAATTACATTTATAAATAGGTTTAGAGATACCTTGTTTTGAGCAGAATGACTATTCTGACAGCAACTTTGTGGTCCTATGTAAAATAAGGTCAATGGCTTTAAGGTTGTGTCCTTTGTCATTTAAGAGACAGATCTAATTGAACCAGACAGTTTGCAACACTAATTTTTCAACAGCAAAATTGCACATTTTTGCACAGATGTAAAGGAACATTGAGGGATATCACAAGTAGCAGGGCTTTGAAATGGTAGTAGGGTTGTTCTTTTCTTGACTCAGGCATGTAGACAGTTGGAGCTGCAATTGCACATTCATTTTTTCAGATTCTAGAAAACTGAGCAGGAAAAATGGATTTGAGAGGTCATTCCTGCCCTTGACTTTTGGGGACACAGATTATTTCTCTAAAATGAGGATGACAATGGTGTTTTATCATTCGTAGGAAGGTCTCCGTTTTGTGCAGATTTTCCTGAAGCAGGACAAGAGATTGTAGTTTTTCAGCAAAGTGACTCCAGAGATTTAACTCAAACTTTGAATAGCTGGGCTCAAGCAGCTGAAGGCCCCTGGAAGTCATGCTGATTATTAAATGGGTCATCATGTAATAAAGCTGATTTTACTTTTTTAAATGGTATTTAAGCAAATGCAAAAAAGCAAGTCCATTGTCCACAATGAGTGTGTGTGTGTGTGTGGTTTTTTGTTTTTGTGTTTTTTGCTGGAAACTGGAAGTAAATGCCAATTTCTAGTAAGAAATCACATAAATTGCAGTGACCTAACAGCATTGCAAGACTGCAAGGCTACAAATGAGCCCAAAATATATTCATGTGACCATGGAGTAACCATTGGAATTTTGAATCTGGGTCGCAAGAATCTTGCTGGATGGCTTTCAGTTACCTACAGCTAGAATATGTATCTCTTGTTCCATCAGCATGTAAAATTAATACATAATAGGGTCTGATTTCTTTTTGGCTTAATGTAGAAGCTTCTCTCTGCAGGTAGTAATTGTTTATAAGCAACAGTGACATTTCATTAAGGCAAAAACAGACAGCATTATTGCTTTGCTTAATATGAAATTGGTTAAATGAAAGAAGCAATTAAGGAGAAAATTTGCAGAAGTATCATTTGGTGACTAGTATGCTCTGCTGTGGATTGGCATAACATGACTGAGTTCATTATGCAAAACCATAATCTTTGTTTGGTTTTAACAGTGTACTGTATGAATCCAGACTTGTGATTTTAAAGCATGGCTTCACTTTAGTGTAGTAAGTGACCTTAGCTCAGTGAATTAAAATGCTATTTGTGGATCTCTGCACTGAAGGAAAAGTATGCCTGCAGAACATTTGTTGCTTTCAGGGCTGATCAGGGGTGGGGTTCAATTTTTTTAACAACCAGTTCTGTGGGCATGGCTTAGTTGGTGGGCGTGGCTTGGTGGTCATGTGACTGGGTGGAGGTGGCTCGGTGGTCATGTTATTGGCTGGGCGTGGCCAACTCAACATCACTCACATTATGGCATGCATCACCTCTCATGACGGGATGTTGCAATAGTCATAAGTGTGAAAAATGGTCATAAGTCACTTTTTTTCAGTGCCATTGTAACTTTGAATGGTCACTCCACACAAGCAAAGTACTAGCAAAAGAGGGGAAAAAAACTCCAGAGAAGTTTCAGAGATAGGAAGTCACGTCCTGCCAAGAATGTAATAAGGGTTAACGGAGAGGCAGTTTCTCTAAGCAACACCAGAATGTTTCCTTCCTGCCTTCCTTACAGGATTAGGCCAGTAATTTCTTCTAACAACCGGTTCTCTGAACTGCTTAGAATGTTAACAACCGGTTCTAGTGAATAGGTGCGAACCTGTGGAATCCCACCCCTGGTGCTGATCCTCATTCTTTTTTTTTTTTTAAACAATTTTTATTCAGTTTTTCACATTAAAAACAAAAATCTCTTTTTAGTGGACAACATATTTCCAGGTCATCACCTTTACATACAAATATGACAGAAATTATACATTCATACTTAATTCTATTATTACCTTTTCCATTCCAAATTTTCAGTAAGGAGAGAAACAAATACATTAATTCTAGCCTCTTTCATTAATCTCAATCGATTTCAAATATAATCCTTTAATATTTATTTTAAAAACAAAGATAAACAATATGTGCTTGCCTAATAATAATAATAAGAATAATGTTAATAAATGACTTCCGGTTTGTCGGCTTCGGCAGCGGCAGGGATTTGCAATCCTGCGTGATCCCTGCGGCGCTAGCCGTCTTGGTGCCTCCGATCCTGACGGGTCTGGAGGCTAAGGCTGCCCCGCA
>BHEV01068491.1:0-15229 GCA_004319985.1 Emydocephalus ijimae | reverse complement strand
TTCCAAAGCACCAGAGGGCAGGACAAGAAACAACGGATGGAAACTAATCAAGGAGAGAAGCAACCTGGAATTAAGGAGAAAGTTCTTAACGGTGAGGACAACTAACCAGTGGAACAGTTTGCCTCAGAAGTTGTAGGTCAGTGGTAGGAAGTTGCTGGTTCACACCAGTTCTAGCAAACTGGTAGCGCCAGTGAGCAGCTGGCCCTGCCCACGCACCCATGCCCATTCCTGTGCTTTATTTCCATGTTTGTGAGCTTAGCTGATTCACGCAGCAGAGCGAATTGCCGCACCTCAGCTGTTTTACTCACCAGAGCTGAATACAAGGTCAGTTTCAAAACTTAAAATCGGTGGTTTATGGATGCTGCACGTGGTCTCATGAAACCAGTAGTAAAAAAGGGTGAATCCCACCACTGTTGTGGGTAGTTCATCACTGGAGGTTTTTAAAAAAAGACTGGACAGCCATCTATCTCTGTTGTGGTTAGCCAGCAGCAGGTGCAGACAGCTGAGGAAAGCAGGGACTCAGATGAGGAGCCAGGACCATGAGGGAGTGGACTGCCGCCTTCAGAGATTGTGGAGGCTGGCAGCAGCAATGAGGAGGTTTTTGAAGAGCCTGTGCCAAGTGCGTGTGCAGGGCTGCTCGCAGGAAAGAGCAGCTGCAGCAGCACGGGTGACTCAGGAGTAAGGCTGCAAGGTAATGGGCCCTCCTTCAAAAAGATAAAAGCCAGCTGTGAATTGGACATTCTTTGCGGGAAGCAAAGACGTTTTGAAACTTGAGCCTAGTGGACATTGCAGTATCTTAGTTGGTATTTGAAGACTCTTATATTTTAAAATATTTCTAGGTAACCTTATTTGTTATTCTTGGCAGCCTCACAGAGTTTTGGCGAGGCTCGTACTTATCAAAGTTAATTGGTTTGCAGCAGCCTTTTAACCAGGGATTCATAAGAATCATTAAAAGGTTTCTGTTCCCTTTGGTTTGTGTTTGTTTTATTAGAAAAGTGTCTGGGTCAGAACAATCTCCTGCTTGAGGAGGGGATTGGACTATGAAGATTTCCAAGGTCCCATCCAGCTCTATTCTGATTGATTGATTGAAAACATTTCCAACTATTATTTCACATCCTCAAAAATAGCTTTTCTATTCTTCTTGGTCCAAATTCTACTGAATTCACCTTGTCTCTTTGCAAAGTTGGGGCGGTGGGCTGTGATTCCATTTCATGTTCACAAGATTGAAAGATGTTCCTGAAAATCTTTCTGCAGTTTGTTTGCTTTAGAGAGCTGAAGATAAAGTTCGGCTTTAAAGAAAAAGTGGCAACATAACTTTTTTACCGTTCTACCATCGAGAGCATTTTGGCATACTGTGTAACGGTGTGGTATGCTGGATGCTCTGCAGTGGATAAGAAAATGCTCC
The DNA here is from genome assembly GCA_004319985.1 of Emydocephalus ijimae. NCBI lineage: Eukaryota > Metazoa > Chordata > Lepidosauria > Squamata > Elapidae > Emydocephalus > Emydocephalus ijimae. The sequence continues at coordinate 13,824 of BHEV01068491.1, read as the reverse complement.
AGAGAGTTATAAACACAGCACAAAAAATCATTGGTTGCTCTCTTTCTTCTTTGGAAGAGATTGTGAAGACCAGACTCCTCTCTGGAGCACTAAATATCTCCACGGACCGTTCTCATCCTGGACGTTCATATTTCGAACTGTTACCATCAGGGAGACGTTATAGGTGTCTTAAAATGAGGACTAATAGATTGAGAAAATTTTTTTTTTCCAAAGCTGTAATTGTCTTGAATCAAACAGTGCATTTGTGATTTAGTCTTATTATTATTATTATTATTATTATTATTATTATTATTATTATTATTATTATTATCATCATCATCTCTGTAGTATGATTGTGATGTGGTGTTTGGGGCACTGTGCTGGAATAGCTTTCAAATTTCATTGTATTCATGAAATGCAATGACAATAAAGGTATTCTAATTGTAATTCTAATAAACGTACTCCAAATAGCCATAGCAGAAGCTGGGTCCTAAAGGCTGAGTCAGGCAGCAAAAAACTTTCCAAAAGTTTCAAAGCTTTTGCTGCCTGTCTGCTTCTCGAGTTTTGCTTCCTTCCTTCCTTCCTTCCTTCCTTCCTTCCTTCCTTCCTTCCTTCCTTCCTTCCTTCCCTCTATCTTCAGCCTGTCAGTAACTCATCAAAGTAAGAAACTTACAGATTTTGTCATCCTCTTTCTAGGCATGCAGTAAATTTAGCAAATGAAATTTGCTAAAATTTTTGCTAATTCAAAAGGGATTGAGATTGGAAGGCAGAGATGGTGTGTTATTGTCAGTGGGGAAGGGGACCCAGAAAGATCAACAAGTCTGTCCCTCCCAACTTTTGTTGCTTTTTTTACTGAAGAAATGTGGGTTTCTGGGGTAGGGAGAGGGTTAAGCAAGGGAAAGGTCCAGGATTAAGGCCCAGGACTAAATGTACTTCTATTCTAAGGCTTGGTATCTCATGCAAAAGTCGCAAATTAGATGAAAACTAGAACCCAAGGATAAAGTGAGTGAGTGAGAGAAAACTCTGGAAAAATTGAAATACTTGCTACACCTGGGGTGTCAAAGTCATGGCCCATGGCCCAGATGCATCACATGCTGACCATGCCCACCCTGGTTTGGCAAAGGGGGAAAAAGTTGTGATACATCACGTGATGACGTATTGTCGTGAGTTTGACATGCCTGTGCTAGACAAAATTTAAACATTTTCCAACTTTAACAAATATGAAGGATAATATTTATAAAAAACAAAATGGCTCTAATTTGTAGAAAAAGGTATGCATAGCAAGCAAGACTAATTCTCTTCAAATTACACTTCTGAAAATACTGTCGGTCTACAGACTGAACAGTAAAACTACCCTGTTTCTCCAACAATACGGCCTCCCCCAATAGGAAGTCCCAGCATGTTTTATAGGCATGAAATGAAATTAAGCCCCTCCCCCCAAATTAAGGCCTATATTAAAACATGCGAATGGTGGGGAATGGTGGGGGGGCTTGCTGTTAGGAAGTACTTTTGTTGCACACCTGGATATGGTGCTGACTGCGTTGACCCCGATACGAAGTGCCCCACCAACGCCGAGGTTAACATCCAAGCTGTCGCCGCGTGCCCGAAGATGCAAGGGGGGGGGGAATTAAGTCACCCCTGAAAAGTTGGCCTAGCCATTTTTTCGGGGCTCAAAAAAAAAAAAAAGACCCAGCCTTATTATATGAGAAACACAGTAGTATACCTTAGCAGTAGCAAAAATGGTTAAAATATCAATACCAGAAACAGCTATAAACTTTCAGACTCTGTCCCACATGTAAACATGCAATATTATTTTGTCCCCAAAATAAATAAAAAAAATTACAGGTAGTCTTCGACTTACAACAGTTTAATGACCCTTCAAAGATACAATGGCACTGAAAAATGCGACATCACAAGTTTTCAAAGTTACGACCTTTGCAACATCCCCATGATCATGTGATCAAAATTCAGATGCTTGGCAACTGGTTCATGTTTATGACTGTTGCTGTGTCCCAAGATTGTGTGATTCCCGTTTGCAAACTTCTGGCAAGCAAAGTCAATGGGGAAGCCAGATTCACTTAACAATTGAGTTACTAACTTATCAACTACAATGTTTCACTTAGCAACTTTGGCAAGTAAGGTCATAAAATAGAGCAAAATTAGCTTAAATTAACTCACTTAACAACAAATTTTGGGATCAATTATGATTGTAAGTCAAGGATTACCTATAAATATAAACTATTTCCCTACAAATATTGGAACAGAAAGAATATCATACGATTCACTTTAGAGTAGCAATGTTTCTCAACCTTCAACTTCTAGAAGTCCCTAGTCAGCTACGTTGGCTGGAGAATGCCAGGAGTTGAAGTCCATGTGTCTTAAAGTTGCCAAGGTTGAGAAACCCTGCTTTAAATACTAACAATAATTACAAACACAATCCAAATATTTATACAAAAAGTAATTGTGTAATTATAATGATGAAACTTTGACTTTGATCTGCAGCTGCAAGTACATATGGAATTATTCTTTATTTTTTCCAACTCTATAAACATCTTTATGCTAAACTCTGAACCTTGGTCTTAATCCATTTTATATATTCCATTTCAATAACCACCTCTCCCCATGAGCTTCTTATTTTCCACTGAAAACAAATCCCAAAGGAAGAGCATGAATACATCCAAACTAAACTGTGTTGTTTCTCTGTATCAGATAATATATGTGGGTATGTGCATAATTCTTTCTTTCTTTTTTTCTTTCCCTCACAGCCTGTTTTCTTTCCCTCACATAAACTGTTTCAACCCTTTCTCTCAAAACGACACTATTGAGCACTACACACCAGAACAACTAGACAGAAGAACAGTTTTTTCCCCAAATGCCCTCACTCTGCTAAACAAATGATTCCCTCAACACTGTCCAACTATTAACCAAGTCTGCACTACTATTACTATTAACCGGGGTGGGATATGACAGGGTTAACTACTGGTTTGGGATTTACAAGGTTCGGTGATTTATGATGTGCTTTCCTGCAAGCTGCAAGTGCGGGCCTGTAAATCATCATTAGCATGCTGCGTGCAGAGAAGCAGCCTTTGAAACAGACCTCTTTTCCTGCTTTTTTAACTGCACCTTGTTCGGCAGCTGAAGTTGAAAAATCAGGAAATAAAGATCAGGTAAGAGCCCAGGTGGGCGGGTGGGCAAAAACATCAGCAGACATAGAACCAGTTCTATGTTGCTGCTCTTCAGAGCTACCGGTTTTACAGAGATGGACAGAACCGGTAGAAACCCACCCCTGCTATTAATCTTCTCATCACTCCTTATCACCCATCCCTTCCCACTTGTGACTGTATGACTGTAACTTTGTTGCTTGTATCCTTACAGAAAATATTGAGTGTTTCCTATTATAATTTGATTGTTTATTGTACCGTATGACTATTATTAAGTGTTGTACCTTATGATTCTTGACTCTTGACAAATGTATCTTTTCTTTTATGTATACTGAGAATATTTTCACCAAGACAAATTCCTTGTGTGTCCAATCACACTTGGCCAGTAAAGTATTCTATTCTATTCTATTCTATTCTATTCTATTCTATTCTATTCTATTCTATTCTATTCTATTCTATTCTATTCTATTCTATTCTATTCTATTTCCGTTTATATATTGTGTATTAGAGGTGGAGACCCTTTGAGAACTGAATGCAACGAAATTTCATTTTAATGTATGCCAATTAATGTACATTCAAAGTAACAATAAAGTTATTCTAAGTCTCTAAGTGGAATACCTAACTTCTAAAGGCCAACATGCACAAAAATCCAAGCAGTTGTAACGCTACCTATAAATATTCAACTATATGGGTAGGACCTGCACCTAGAAATTGATGGCTTATATAGTAACTAGGGTAGACCGACTGGATTCTATCGATCGCCAAAGCTATGCCGCAAAGGCTTTCTGGGACATGTAGTCCGCTCATACTTCCTATTTTCAAAGCATTCGTCCCTCAGCGCGGTGCTCGAGAGGCTAAGTTCCCGCGGATTGGACAACCGCTGGCCAATCAGTGCGCAAGCAAAACGTTTTGGGCCAATTATGATTGCCTGGCTTTTCAATTCCATCCTTATTTGCCGCCTGCTTGGCTCGCCGGAGGGAGGTGCAGCGGGCAGGTGTGTCCCTCTCTAGCTTACCTTCCTTCCGGATTCACCTGCCTGTCCGCCCGCGCTGGAGTTGAAGGATGCGGCTGCGCTCCGGGGTCTTTGCTTCTTTCTGCCTGGCGGTGCAGGCCTTGGGCGTGGGGCTTTTCCTTAGAGGCTTCTTCCCGGTGCAGGTCAGATCGTTGTTTCCGAGCGGGACCTTCGGCCAGGTGCCCGCGGAGCCTCCTAAGACAGGTACAGCGTCTCTCCCTCGCTCGAGTTGGGATCTCGCCAAGAAAGGCGAGGTGTGACGGGTCGCCCAGAGGAGATAGGCAGACCCCTTTCAGAGCGGGGTGGGGAAAAAAAAATCACCCTTCGCTTCTCTCCATGGCATATCGCCTCTCCAGTCTGCCAAGCAAGACAAGAGGGGGCGAGTGAGATGCTCCAACAAGCTTGAACTTCTCTTTGTGGGTGGTTTCGTAGAGTGGCGGTGGTCTAATTCGAGACAAGTCCCGCAATTCAGAAAAAGAGGCGCCCAGCTTTTTGCAAGGAGTTTTGAGGCATTTGCACTTGCAGGGGGCAACCTCTGCCTCCTCTCCAACTCCTCTTGCAGGTTGCATGGGCTTTAGTAGTGTTTGTTGGGACATGAGTGGCCCAGCCTTGGTTGCTACCCTATGCTGCTCGGAGAGGAAGGAGGCATCAGGAAACCTACCTGCCTGGCAGGTGAAATAAACAGTTGGACAGAGGTTTTGTCAGAACAAAAAGTTGTGTGGTTTGCCCTTTTCCTGGCAGAATGCCTTTCTTCTCTTCGGCAATAAGATGGGTAGGATTATAGGGCCAAAATGAGGAAGAAGAAACAGTGGGCTTTATAATCCAAGATGGAAAGTGAGTTATATTATTATTATTATTATTATTATTATTATTATTATTATTATTATTATTATTATTATTATTATTATTATTATTATTATTATTATTTTATTACTATTACTATTATTTTATTTTATTTTATTTTATTTTATTATTTTATTATTAATAAATAATAACAACAACAATCTTTCCTAAACACTTGGGAAGTGTTTGACTGGTGATTTGTAATACAAAACCAAGCATAGTTATCTCATTTGCTGTGTACACTGTCATTTTTGTGAATAATAATAATAATAATAATTAATAATAATAATAATCTTTCCTAAACACTTGGGAAGTGTTCGACTGCTGGTTTGTGATACGAAACCCAGCATAGTTATCTCATTTGCCGTGTACACTGTCATTTTTGTGTAGTATAATAATAATAATAAATAATACAAACAACTGGACCACTGCTTGAACACCATTGGCGTTGACAAATTTGCCATCAGTCAATTGCAGAAGGCAGCTTTACTTGGAACAGCTTCCACCCTGTGGCCATATCTGTAACACCATCAAACATCCAGTTTGCCTATCCCAGGTCCTTGGTAACGACTTGATAGGTAGGCAAAAATGCCAAACCCAGTCTGAACATCTGGTTGACTGTGCGATGAATCATAATCATAATATGTGCCATGCCAGTGAATAATGTTAAGTGCCATGCCAGTGAATAATTCCAAAAGTTATTCAGGCTGGGGAGAGAGGAGGTAAGGGAGCAGAGGCCTATTTGGTTAACTTACTGTACTGCCAACTATTCAGATTGTGGCATATTTTAAAATAAAAGCAATAAAATGGAAATAAAAGCCTGTGATGCTAAAAATCAACAGCGAAAGTCTTGCTTGAAAGGGTGATAGAAGGGCCATTTTAAAATGGTTGGTGCACTACTCAACTCAATGGCTTGAACCTGGATCACCACATGATGAGCCTATAACAAATATAAATGAAGCTCATGGAGGTCCTTGCAAGTCACCTGAACAAAATCCCTAGAGACCTTGAACATGAATAATTAGCATTTTGATTTCAGTTACAAAGTATCCGGTAGTCAAAATGATGTTTTTAGTATGTGTATAATGTGATCTCTTTGAATTCTAAGACTAGCTGAACTGTTGAGTTCTGTACCAGTGGAAACTTCTGATCTAGATTCCAAAAGAAGTTTTGTGGAACATTTACAATACTGTATTCAAATGTTGATATTATCACCATATATAGCTACTTTCCTTGGGGAAAAGAAAAATTGTCTCTCTCTTCAAAGTGATGATGAACAAGGCTGAGGGCCATTTCCTCTGTCTGAGGTCCTGGTCCAAGTCTAGTTTAAGGTCACTTTGAACTACATACGTTGTCTTTTTGAGAAAGTATGATCTAGTTTAAAATGAGATCTATTACCTCTCTGGAAATGTATAATTGGTCCCATTTTATGACCTTTCTTGGCACAGTTATTAAGTGAATCACTACAGTTAAGTTTGTAGCATGATTGTTAAGTGAATCTGGCTTCCCTATTGACTTTGCTTGTCGCGAAAGGGGATCATATTTCCCTGGGACACTGCAGCAATCATAAATTTGAGTCAGTTGCCAATGTGACCATGGGGATGTTGCAACGGTCGTAAGTCTGAAAAATGGACATAAGTTACTTTTTTCAGAGCAATTGTAATTTTGAATGGTCATCAAATGAACTGTTTTAAGTCGAGGACTACCGGTATAGTTATTGAAAAACAATCTGCAAAAAGATAAAGTGTTGCTAATTCAAACTTCCTCTTTTGGTTTCCAGCAAAAGTTATCCGTTAGACTGGTGAATGCAGTTGCAGCCATGTAGGCCTCTCAGAAGACAGGCTAAAACTAGTCAGTGTTATCCACTGCAGGATGTATTTAATTTACGTAGCTAATCAGAAAAGCTTAATTTAAAGATTTTGATCATAATGTATTCAGTAGCCTGGAAGTTTCTATAATGATAGTGTCTAATAAAAGTGCAGTCTTGTTTGAAATAGTTTGAATATATGCTCTTCAATACCTGTAGTAAGACTTGGTTTTAGAAGCATATTTATTCAAAATGTTTTTATGCAACACCAATCAGTTCAATCTAAGTGATTTACAAAGCAAAAACTATAATAGCAGCATCCAGGTATGCTAAAGTGTCACATATATATGATTATTGTCACAGAAAGCAATTTTATCAACTTTAATTCAGATTAATTTTCATCAAAACAGAATGACCAAACAGATACCTATAGGGAAATCATTAGGAATTCATTAGGAATTTCATTAATTGTTGTGGGTGTTTGAAATATTTTGTCCTGATATATGCAAGGAAAAAACCATACCACTTTTTAAATTATCCTGGATCACCACAAATTCTTTATTCATTTTTGTTAGTAATTGTTGATTCATCCAGCACACATTCAAAGAATTGAGTAGGATTCATAATATAGAAAAACTTCTTTATCTACAAAAATATAAAAATTACTCAATACAAAATTGATATCTCAATATTTCCCAACAAAAATTGCTAATGNTACCATTATTCTCATCCAACATTCCCCCAAGGTTTTATTAATTCTCAAACAAAACATAGACACACAAAACACAAAAATATAAAACTTCTTTTAAGAAAGTAGTTTGGCCCCAGATTACCTCTCTTTGTATGGACTTCAATTAAGTTCGTGCTCATCTTGTATACCATTACCTATCTTATTTACCATTCTATCTCTTCTATACAACTTCTCCCTGCTTTTCGTTTTTCTTATTTCTATTTTATTTAATTCATTTTAATTTAAATCATTATATTAGTATTTTTTGTCCATTCTTTCCAGATTATCCATTTATCTCATTCCCTATAGTAAAAAAAAAGAAATGGTGTAAAACAATTATATTGCATAAAATAATATTTTACTTGTAAAATTAATAATGGAAAGAGGTTTTATGTATTTAATGGTGAATGATGGTTTGTTTGTCTTTAAAATCAATAAAATTTGTTTTTTTTTTTAAAAAAAAATTGCTAATGCTTCAAGAATCAAGTCTTAAACAATTCAGAAAATGGACAATAGGTGCCAAAGTATAAACCAATTGGTCCTGAAATAAATTGATTTTGTAGAAAATAACTTTCCACGTTGGCAGCATATAGTAGAATTGCAGAGTTGGAAGGGTCCTATGAAGTCATCAAGTCCAACTCTTTATTGCACAATTCACTACACCATCCCCATTAGAAACCTATCCAGTCTATCTTTGAAAACCTCCAGGGAAGGAGAAGAAATCACTTTGTACTAACCAATTTCATTGATTGACAGCTCTTACATATAAAAACGTCTTCTAATGTCTAATCTGTATCTATATCCATGAAGTTTCCTTTCTTTAGTTCTAGATTTACCCACTGTAGGAAATAGTAATAAGTCTGGATCTCTACATTGTGATTTCTCTTCAGATTTAAAGACAGCTATAATGGCAGCTAGAACTGTTCCCCAAAATTTGACATGTTCTGATGGAAGTAATAGCTCTTAACTTTCCTGTGTAATTTCTACTGTCTCACTAATGCCAGCTCTTCTATTTCCTATCTCTTCCATTGTATTCTCTCCAGAATAGGGGTGTCAAACTTGCGTCATCAGGGTGTCATCATGTGACATATCGTGACTTTTCCTCCACTAAATCGAATATGGATGTGGCCAGTGTGTGACACATCTGGCTCACCAGCTGGGAGTTTGACAGCCCTCCTCTGAAAGCTTGGATCACTATGCTACCCAGAATGCATCTTTTACAAGGCAATAGCTATCTCTTGTATGTATTCCGTAGTCTTGCATGCCTCTTTGCCCTTAAGCAGGCAAAGGCAAGAACGAAAGTGAGGTGGTAGCATTTACTCACTCACCTGTCATCTTTTAGATAGACAGACCTGCTCTTTATTACTATATCTTACAAGAGGCAGAGGAGATAAGCAGTTAGAAGCATTGGCTGTTTCTAATAATCACATTTTGTTTGCTTTTAAGCTGAGTAAAAGGCATGCCGTGTGTGTGTCCCCTGGGATTGGGTCAGGTGGGACCTCACACTTTTCAAGGGCTATTGCATATCAACAACAATGCTATGAAGATGATGGAGCTTCAGCAGCTGTTGAAGAATGCAAATGCTTGAAATACCTCTGAGAATAAACCACTAATAATGTTTTAGCATATTCCCAGTGCTACAGCCAAAGGTATACCTCCCTCAAGAGACTTTGGAATTCAGAGTAAAATAAGTATGAAAACAATTACTTGAAGTGTTTAGCCTTCACTTAATTGCTGAATTGGCTACATTTTAATTTCTCACATCATTAAATAACAGCAGAATCTTGGACTGATAATTTAATTCTGGCCTATGTTCCTTTTTATTCAAAACTGCTTATTAACTGTTTAGGGAAAAAATCCTTTGGATTGTTCTAAATAATGTTTTTCTTTCCATTAAAAGGTAAACCTTACTAGTCCTTACTACTAAGTGACAAAGTTCTTATATAGCAAGGTGCTTAAAAGTTTGTTAACTCTTTTGAATTTTCAATATTTCTGTATATACAGTATATGACCTAAAATACGACTTGTTCAAGTCCTAAAACTTGCTATGCAATGGAGAGATGTTGGTGGGCTTCCTTGCATAAATTGCTCACTTTAGGTCTTTTCACAAAATTCCTATAGTGTTGAGGTATTCCCTGTTAGGAGAATGAGTGCACTCAGGGAAATATAGTGAGAGTGATGATGAATAACACATAACCAGCACACAGATACACTGAATAGTAAATGGGTAAACAAAGTCCAACAAACAGTCCAAATCATACACGATTAAAGCAGTTAGTATTCAAAACAATCAGTCCAGGGATAATCCAAAAACAAAGTCCTTTTCTTTACCAGTATCATAAACAAAGTTCAGTAAACGGAGTTTGCAAACAGTTGCAAGACTCACAGCAATTCAAGCAGAATGATGATCAGGCAAAAGGCAAAAAGGAAGCAAAGGAAATGCAAAAAACCCAAACAAACTAGGTTTCTGGCTCCATCTTATAGCCATTGGAGGAACCTCACCCAATCACAATTATAGCATTCTCTTAAAGATACAACAGTATTAAATGACTATCCTGGTTTATATATTGCCAACCCAACTGTTAGGCGACTATCATTCCTAACATATAGGATTCAGGTCAGGACTTTGACTTGCCAATCCAAAATGTTAACTTCTAATGTAATCATGTGGTTATGCAATTTTGGCTTACTATCTTGCTGCATGACCCATTTTCTCTTAACCATTAGTTCAGGAATAAATACCCTGACATTTTCTTGTGGAATTTCGTGGTACAATTCAGAATTCATAGTTTTCATCAATGGTGGTACACTATTTTTGTCTGGAAGGACAAAGCAAACCGAAACCATGATATTGCCACTGTCACTTTTTGCTGAGGGAATAAAGTTCTTATGCTGGAATGTAATATTTTGCCTTTTGTGAACACTTTTCATTCAAGCTGAAAAATTCTGTTATGATCTCATCCCTCTGCAAAACATTTTTCCAATAAAATTCCAGTTTATCTATGTGGTCTTTCACAAACTGTAAATAGGCAGCAATGTCCTTTTTGAAGAGCAATGTCTTTCTCCTTGCAACCCTGCCATGCACACTATGTTGTTCAATGTTTTTCATGGTGAGGTTATGAACACTGGCATTCACCAATGCAAGAGAGGTTTTTAGCCTTAGATATGATCCCGGAATTCTTTAAGATTTCCGGAGTATCACCCCTTGCTTTTGGTATGATCTTGGTTGCTCAACCACTCCAGGATAGAGTAACAACAGTGTTGAATTGCCTCCTTTTGAATACAGTCTGCCTGGCAGCGGAGTTTGGTAGTGTTTAACCTCTTTGGAAATAGTTTTGTAGCGTTTTCCAGAACATCAATATTTGTTTTTTGGAGGTCCTCAGATATCTCCTTATTTGAGCCATAACACATTTCCACATACCTGGGTTGTAAAGACCAGACTTTGATAGTAAAAAACCAAAATTATGTTTTGTAAATAATGCAGGATCTCCACATTAAATCTTACAAACTTGACTCTAATTTCTCTTTCAAATAAACTGATAATCCTAGAGGTTGACATACTTTTGCCATACACAGATATGTAACTTTGGATTATTTTTCACAAATAAATGAGCAAGTTATATTGCTTTTTTGTCATTTGTTTAATCAAATATTTTTAATCTAGTTTTAGGACTTGTTCAGAGAACAGATTATGCTTTAGGGTTCTATCTATCTATACAGAAATACTGAAAATTTAAAAAGGTTCCCAAAATTTTAAGGAACACTATGGATATTTTCCTTGCATTTTTTATTCTTCCCTTTCCATCACCTTTGTTACCTAAATGCATAAATTAAAAAAAACAACAACAGTGCCCTTTCACTAGCTGGAATGTACGTGTAGAAATTCTGTAACTAAATGGGAGTTTACTTGCAGACAGCCATGGGTGGTGTTCATAGGTCTGTTGTTCTACAGTGCTTTGGCTCTTATTGGTGCTGTATTCATCCTTTCCATGTGGCTCCTAATTCTAAGGGTTGTTTAAAAAATGTTTCATTGTGTACATTCTTGCAACCTACAAAACTCATTTTTCTTTTCGTAGGCTCTTTAAGTTGTTGTCAAATATATTAGTTCCTAGTAGCCTCAGGAAGAAGATGCTAGATGTTTATCTGACCATGTATCTAATGCACTGATGTCGCAAACCTATGTGTCACTGGTGATCTACCTAACATTTTTGGTTACATGCCATGTGTCTGAACTGTCTGGAAGTTAGAAGAAGATCTGGCTTTTGTGTGTCTCTCTTAACCTCTGAGAAAATCAGATCAGCATTTTTGAACAATTTTCTGAAGTTTCAGAGGTCCCATGAGAGCAGAATTCTTTCATGCAACTTCTAGAAAGTCCAGAGAGGTTGAAACAGCAACTCTCTGCCAACAAGTAAGGAAGAAAACTACAGGTGTTATTTATGGATCACATACTGAGTTTCTACAATATCTTGTTCACAGTTCAGTACCTTTCTTATAGTTTTTTCCCCGCTTGCCATATTCTTCTCTGTTGTTTTTCTCGTGATTTAAGTTATTCAGAAACTAATGTTGACATAAGCAGTAATAATTTTTTGTTGTTGAAAATGAGACAAATTACAGCCGTCAGAATTAAAATTGTGACCATCAGTTATGGCTTGTTGATTCCTGCCCCTAAAGATATTTGTAGAAAAGGTTGGACATTGAGGTCAGTACGCATGAAGACTAAGTCCTAGCTTGGATTAGTATTTCATGTGATTTCCCCCATTTTTCTTTTTTTAGAAGACAAATCAGAATGGACCATGACGATCCCACCAATTTTTAACAAAGTAGTTATAGTGTTAATTGATGCCTTGAGAGATGACTTCGTTTTTGGTTCAAAAGGTATAAAGTTCATGCCGTATACAACAGACCTGGTGGAAAAAGGAACAACACATGCCTTTATAGCAGAAGCCAAGGCACCTACTGTCACTATGCCTCGAATTAAAGTAAGTTCTGGTATCTTGGAAATATTTCTTGACAAGCGATGGTTGTCTTCTGTTAAATCTATATGTTGTACATTTCATAAAGCAGTATGCTTAATAATGCTTACTGCTGAAATATGTTCTTTTTGACAACAGGAGTTTTTTTTTTCTCAGAATGTGATGATACATTCTGCTATGATGTTTGAGGTGAGTGAAACAGTGGGAAAAAAAAATTAAGGTACCATAGTACTGAATTCAGTACTTTCAGTCCTGCCATCTGTACAGGTAGTCCTTGACTTATGACCACAATTGAGCCCATCATTTCTGTTGTTAGGTGGGAATTTGTTAAGTGAGTTTTGCCCCATTTTACAACCTTGCTTGCCACAGTTGTTAAGAAAATCACTGCAGTTAATAAGTTAGTAACCTGGTTGTCAAGTGAATCTGGTTTCCCCATTGACTTTGCTTGCCAGAAGTTTGCAAAAAGTGACCACATGACTATGAATGGTCACTGAATGAACTGTTGTAAGTCAAGGACTATCTATACTGAATTAAGGGTAGCCATTTGCTTAATGTCTACAATATATATGCATACACATACAGAAGTGAGTCCTTATCCAGTGTCAGATTTTAGATTCTATTGAAACTTTACCTAATGCTTGATCCTTCTCTCCTTTCCTTTTGGTGGATCCCTTCACAGGCACTTATGACTGGTAGAATCCCAGGTTTCATTGATGTAATCATGAACCTTAACTCTCCAGCTTTGAAGGAAGACAACTTAATATGGCAGGCCAAATCTGCTGGGAAAAGAATAATTTTCTATGGTGATGATACCTGGATTAAGCTGTTTCCAAAACATTTTGTTGAATATGATGGGACAACATCTTTTTTTGTCTCAGACTACATAGAGGTAAGTCACCGTCTGGGAGTGGCTGTAAGAATATATACAGTACGTGTGCTTCTATGCATATAACCATTGATGCAAATGTTTTATTGCATATATTATATGCTGGTCAGATTGTATATATATATATGTTTTAAAAGCACAACTGTAATGACATGGGAAAATATCCAAACAAAGCTGAAATCCATACATATAAATACCTGTGAAAACTTAAGAAAACACACACACACACGCACACACACACACATACACACACACACATATTTTTGTAGATTTTCACAGGTACGTAGGTCTAGGTGTGTTCAGGTCTTTTCCCGTGTAAGATTAAGAGTATCTTGGTGATGTTTCGGCGAGATCCCACTCGCCATCCTCAGGCTGGTGCTTTTGGCTTCGTGCCAGTGCAAGCAGTGTGTGATCGGAGCTGCCGTCTCTCTAT
>BHEV01068486.1:0-25787 GCA_004319985.1 Emydocephalus ijimae | reverse complement strand
AGAAATGATGTAGGGTCTCCTGTTTGGGTGGGGGGTTGGACTAGATGACCTACAAGGTCCCTTCCAACTCTGTTAATCTGTCTGTAAAAAAGCAACCAGACTCAGAGAGCACCAAGGACCACAGATCTTCATGTCGCTGGGGTTAAGAAATAGTCGTATGGTGGAACAAAGACATGATATTGAAGAAGACATTCCACAGCCATTCTACAAACACCAGCATGTTTGCATATTTATTTATTTAAAATGTATATACAGCTTGTATGGCCACCCATTTCACAATTGTGACTTTAGGCTGTGAAAGAGGATTAAAACCAGATTTTAGGCTTGGAAGGGAGGAGACAGTGAGGGAGAAACTCAAGGTTGCCCAACTCTGATTTTCTTTAGTATAAGGAGGAGGGAAGGAAAAACTCAAGAGTCTGCTTTAACAATACATTTCCACAATAACATAAAAATAGTTGGAAGGGACTGTGGAGCAGTGGTGAAATGCTACTGGTTTGGCCTAGTTCAGCCAAACTGGTAGCAAAAATTACTATCGCTTTGGCCGAACCTGTAGCTTGACGATCAGTGAAAGAAGAGAAAAAGCATAGGATCCCACCTGCCCCAGCGCTTTTCTGTTCTTTATCCCCTCAGCTGATTGGCGCATGGCAGAGCCTCAGCTGGTGTTTGGAAAGCTGCGCGACCACCGACGGTGGGGAAACTGGTAGAATCCCACCACTGCTTTGGCGGTCTTCTAATCCAACCTTCTGCTCAAATAGGAAACCCGATAAACATTTCAGACAAAGGGCAGTCCAATCTCTTGTTCAGTGTTGGTGCGCTTTCCACTTTTGGAAGCAAACCATTCCACGATTTGTAGCGTGATAATTGTTCTCCCTCTGAGGAAATTTCTCTTCAGTTCCAGGTTGCTCCTCTCCTTGATTAGTTTCCATTTGTTGCTCCTTGTCCTGCCTTCAGGGGCTTAAGCAAGGGGCCGGACTAGAAGACTTCCAGGGTCCCTTCCAGCTCTATTCCAATTCTGATTCTGAAATAAAAAGTGAACATACCCTTGTTAGCCTGGATGGTCAAAATGGCTTCTTTTGTTATAGTCTGAAAAGTTAAGTCCAAGGTGAAGTTGAGCCCCCAAGTTTTCCAACAGTGTTTTTAGTCGATCATCTGGGCCAAGTTGCAGGCCTCAAATGATCCCTTCAGGAGACAGTCTGAGACGGTTTACCTTTGGAAGATTCTTGAGGAAAACGAGGAAGAATAAAGAGAATTAGCCACGGCAACTTGCTCCTCTCTGATTTCCCATGCCAGGCAGACATTCACGGCTGCTTCTCTCACGTGGTGGATCTGAAAATATTCCAACTGAAGAGAAATGGGTTTCAGATGGAGATCAGCATGGAGGGCACAATCACAGAGGACGGGACAGGTAAATCATGTGAGGAAGGTGGAGGGTAGCTTGGTTGGGGGGGGGGTAGTGCAGCTTGCTTTGTGTAGTGAGACCTGCAGCTTCAATCTTCAGCTTTTCCTCGAAAACAGGGCTTTTTTTTTTTTTTTTTACAAATTGGTTATTTTAGAAATGGGTGCATTTTAACTCCCAGAATTCCCCAGCGGTTCACCCCAAATCCACACATCTTAAAGTCACCAAGTCTGAAAGACAATTCCTGTGGAACACCAGGGTTTGTAAAGGACTTGGCCAGAACCTGGCTTTTGTGGCCCAGAATATAGGTGAACGCTTCTGTCGCTAAGTGAGACAATTGCTTAGTGAGTTTTGCCCCATTTTTGCAATCTTTCTTGCCGTGGTTGTTAAGTAAATCGCGGCACTTGCTAAGCGAGCAATGTGATGGTTGAGTGAATTGGGCTTCCTCATGGACTTTGCTTGTCAGAAGGTCACAAAAAAAGATCCCCTGAACTTGGGACACTGCAAATGTCCTAAATATGAACCAATTGCCAAGAAGCCAAATTTTGATCGCGTGACCATGCTATAATGATCATAAANCCTAAATATGAACCAATTGCCAAGAAGCCAAATTTTGATCGCGTGACCATGCTATAATGATCATAAATGTCAAAAAGAAGAATAGAATAGAATAGAATAGAATAGAATAGAATAGAATAGAATAGAATAGAATAGAATAGAATAGAATGGAATAGGATGGCATGGGATGGGATGGGATGGGATGGGATGGGATGGGATAGAGTAGAGTAGAGTAGAGTAGAGTGGAGTGGAGTGGGATGGGATGGGATGGGATGGGATGGGATGGGATGGGATGGGATGGGATGGAATAGAGTGGACTGGAATGGAATGGAATAGAATAGAATAGAAAGGGATGGGATGGAATAGAGTGGAGTGGAGTGGAATGGAATAGGATAGGATAGAATAGAATAGAATAGAATAGAATAGAATAGAATAGAATAGAATAGAATAGAATAGAATAGAATAGAATAGAATAGAAAGGGATGGGCTGGGATGGAATAGAGTGGAGTGGAATGGAATGGAATAGAATAGAATAGAATAGAATAGAATAGAATAGAATAGAATAGAATAGAATAGAATAGAATAGAATAGAATAGAAAGAGATGGGATGGAATAGAATAGAATAGAGTGGAGTGGAGTGGAGTAGAGTAGAGTAGTGTAGAATAGAATAGAGATGGGATGGGATGGGATGGGATGGGATGGATGGAATGGAACGGAACGGAACGGAACAGAATGGTACAGAACAGAGCAGAACAGACAATGGGAATGGGAATAGAATAAGAATAAGAATAGAAAAACAGAAAAAAAATACTACCAACCTGCCTTCCATTGAGGACCTGCATGAATCAAAAAGAGGGCTGTGAAAAATATTTACAAGACCCCTCACATCCCAGACATAAATTGTTTCAACTCCTTCCCTCAAAGGGACGCTATAGAGCATTGCACACCAGAACAACTAGATACAAGGAGAGTTTTTTTCCCCAAACGCCATCACTCTGCTAAACAAATAATTCCCTCAACACTGTCCAACTATTTACTAAGTCTGCACTACTATTAGTATATACAGGTCGTCAATTAAAGGCAGGTTGGTAGCAATTGTTTTTTTTTTTGTTGTTGTTGTTCTAATTATCCTTTGAAGTCATGTTTTTTTCTGTGCCATTGTAACCTTGAATGGTTACTAAGCAAACATTTCTAAGACAATGTCTACTGGATGTGAAAGGGTTCAATTGAATGATACAATTGTTAACCAGAAAACTATGAATCTTCCCCCCCCCCCTAATTTTATTTCTAATTTCAAAAAGGGAAAAGGGAAAAATTGACTATTTAATTCCTGGTTACTGACATTGACCTCATTTTTAAACATCTTCACATTCATTTCAATCAGCAAAGGGTGCTATTGTGTTGTTCCTAAGCTTTACATGTGTCGTTGGTTCTTTTTGGCAGAGGTTGTGCTAACAGGCTCAGGTACCACACAGATAACTTCGACGATCAGTGCCGTTTCCTTTGAAAATGTGGACAATTACTACAAACCTGGACTTCCTCTCTCTGGGGAGGTAAGGCAAACTGGTTGATGACGACCCTGGTTAAATATTTTATTTGAACCATGTGTTGAATCAGTGGGTGAGTAGGACTGTCCAAGAAGCCCTTCCTATTCTTTGGATGCAACCCACTCTGAAGTCTCAGAGACGGGTGGGATTCAACTGGTTCAGACCGGTTTGAGTGAACTGGAGGTTAAATTTGCATCTGGTTTGCCGAAATGGTATTTAAACCAACCGGCTGGCTCCGCCCACCCCTCCCCACTCCACGCGACTCATTTGCAATGCAGGCAAGTGCAGGGTCCACGTGGAATCTCTGGGAGGGGGGGAAATGGGCCTTCCGGAAGTACCAGAAGTCTGGAAACGGGCCTATTTCTGCCTTCTGAAAGGCCTCCAGAGTCCAGGGAGGCCATTTTCACCCTCCCAGAGACCCGAGGGAAGCTTCCAGACCCTTGGGAAGGTGAAAAATGGCCGTCCTGGAAGTTCCGGTAGGCCAGCCCCACCATAGCCACGCCCACCCAGCAACTGGGTAGCGAACTGGTTGCTGGGATTTATTTATTTTTTTGTAAATTTTATTGGTTTTTAAAAACAAACATAAACAAACAAAACATAAAAACATAAAAATCTCTTCCATAAGTGTACAAAACAGTGTGCCGGTTGGTTTACAAATTATTTTGTGCCTCCATTTCGTAGTCTTCAATTACAGTTACATTACATAAAAGCTCATATTATCAATCAAAGATTAAATACCCTGGTATGATTATTAATCAGTCATTTGACTATAGTTTTATTAAGTCATATTTTAAGGGGTAACCATAATTTACTTAATTTATTTTATAACAGTTCACATTATCATCCCAAATCTATCCTAAAAACATTTTGTAGATATAATAAAAAAGAAGTACATCTTTATATATTTATTATTTTCTAAAAATCTACATGTTTTATTACTGTATTTTATTATCTAACCATTGATAGAAAAGGTCCCAAATTTTATAAAATTGTTTATCCTCTTGCTCTCTGATTTCAAATGTCAATCTACTCATTTCAGCACATTCCGATATTTTCTTAATGATTTCCTCCTGCAATGGTATTTTCTCATTTTTCCAGTTTTTAGCCAATACAATCCTAGCCGCTGTTAATACATTTACAATCAGATATTTCAAATCTTTACTATATGTTTCAGGTAAAATTCCCAATAAAAATATCTCTGGACTTTGGATCTCTCATCCAAAAAGCTTCTTCAGCTCTGAATGGATGAGGGGGTGAATGGAAGGATTTATGACCAGCTGTCTGCGAGGAATATAAATCCTTCCATTTCCCCACCATCCAGTCAGAACTGAAGAAGCTTCCTGGATGAGAAGTGAAACATCTTCGAAGTAAAACAAGAAAGTCCAGTTGACCCTTGGGGGAAAAAAAAAGGCTCTTTGGGACTTAGATGAGTGGTTCCTCTTCCCCTCTGACCCAACTCCTGTTTACACAGCTACCCTGTGTGAAGGGTACCCTGATTGAAGTACGCTAGACTTCAATCTAGCGCAGCAATTGGATCTGTTCCTAAGCCTGTGTTTGCTTTGTAACTTTAGCTTAAGCTTGAGGATGGCAGAACAAAGCCAATAACCAACAAGACCATTGAGCTTCGAATATCAGGAGAACAGAACAGTTCCTACTTCACGACGGATGATGAGGGAAAAGCCCACTTTTCCATAGAGACTTCCGGCTTCACAGGAGATAACCTGCAGCTCATTGTGAGTATTCTTAGTGATGGAGTTGTTAACCGTAAATCACGGCAAGGTTCTTAGCTTGGTGTGTCCTTTGCCAAATAGGATCCGAGGTAGAAAGGTACTTTTTACTTACGAATAAGATGGGGTGCAATGGCTGAGTGATTGAAGACTCTGAGCTTGTCAGGGTTTGAGACCCAAGTCCTGCGTTATGGCATGAGCTCCTGTTACTTGCTCCAGCTCCTGCAAAATGCGAGTAGATAAATAGGTACCATTTTGGTGGGAAGGTAACAGTGTTCCATGTGGCTTTACATACAGTCCCACTGGCCACATGACTATGGAAATGTCTTCGGATAATTCTGGCTCTCTTGGCTAAGAAACAGACATAAACACTGTCCCATAGAATTGGACACAACAGAACGAGGGAAAGCTTTACCTTATCAGAATTCCACTTTTACATTTTGTGATTTTTCTCCAGTTCCTTTTCTCCTATTCTGCTTCTGCCACATCCACTATCCAGACATTTTTTGTCTTTCTTATCGACAGTTGGTAAATCTGGGTTTTTATGTGGCAGGTGCTCGCCTTGGGGGCCTCTCAGGCATCCTGCCATAAAAAGAAGACAATACACATTTTAACAGTGGCCAGATTAGCCTTCGCCCAATGTTGGAAGCAGCCTCAGGTTCCATCAGGGGAAACGATCATTCAAAAAATCTCAAGTTGTGCAGAAATGGAAAAACTAACTTTGGCACTAAAAAACAAAGACACTTCAATATACTACAATAGCTGGAACTGCTGGTACAAATGGATTGACCAAAGATAGATTTTGCATTAGAAGGCAAAAGAGGATAGGATAAACCTATAGCAGTGATATAGAGATATATGTAAAGATTAGGTGTGTGTATATGGCATAAATTAAGGGTTATGGGGAAAAAAAAAAAGAGATCTTACAAACTGTTGAAGATGAGAAGGTTTTTAATTGCTTTCTATCTTTTCTTTCTATTTTCTTTTCTTTCTTTTTTTTTCTTTTCTTTCATTCCTATATGTGTTGTTGGTTGGTTTTAATTGTAAAATTAATAAAATTTATTTATTAAAAAAAAAAAGGAGTGGGGAGAGGGAGGAAGGATGTAAGGTGGAAGAAGGGGAAAGGATGAAAGGGCAACAAAGCTTTGTGCGTATGTGATAGGAAATCAGGAGGGGGTAAATGACAGGTGAGGAGGACCAGATCCAGGGGTGGGTTTCTGGGGGTTCGCAGGGGTTTGGGAGATCCTCTAGCTAAGATTCTGTGCAGTTTGGAGAACCTCCAAATCCCACTCCTGGCTGGCCCTGCCCACCCCGCCCCGCCTTTCCCAGGAGTCCTCACATGGGAGGGGGCACATAAGTGCACAGCACGGAGGCCCAGGGAGGGTGAAAAACAGGCCTCCCAGAAGTTCAGGAAGGCCGGAAATGGGGCCTTTTTCAGCTTCCAAAGAACTTCCGGAGTCTGGGAAGGCTGTTTTTCACACTCCCGGAGGCTCGAGAAAAGTCTAAGGAGCCCGGGGGACGACAAAACCGTTCCCCTCCTCTGCTGTGGTGTAGGAGGCCGACTACCCCGTAACCAGGAAGGGAACCCATTGCTAAAATTTTTGAAGCCCACCCCTGACCAGAGATCCTGTTTATACCAGCATCCCACAGCCAGGCACCCTGAGAAATATGTGGATTACATCCCCCCCCCCCCAAAAAAATACCCCAGAGCTCTCAAAACATCTTGGTGAGGTTTTGCTTGGCTGGAAACGGACTGGTAACGGTGGGGTGTGTGTGTGAGGGGTGTTGAGGTAATTCCCCGTTAGGAGAATGAGCGCATACAGGGAGACGTATTTGAGAGGAGTGTTTGAATAATACACATACAGCACACAGATACACTGTGCAGTAAATGTAGGTTTTTTTTACTTCCAGAAACGTTAAGCAAAGTCCAAAATAAGCAATCCAAAATCATTCACAGGTAAAATCAGTCAGTTTTCATCCAGGGATAATCCAAATATCAAAATCCAGTGTCAGAAAACAGTTCAGTATCAGACTTACATTAAATCCAGTAATATCAGTCAATTAGAAGAAATGGAGCAACAGCAATACTTTCCAACAGAAGGAAACAGAGACTGACTCACACTCTCTTCTGAGACTAAGACTAAGACAATCCAAGTTTCTGGCTCCATCTTATGGCTGTTTGAAAAACCACACCCAATTGCAGTTTTTGCAATCTCTTAAAGACATAATACTAAAATGTTTATCCTGGTTTATATATTTCTAACCCAAATACCTGTTAGGTGACTTATATTCTTAACAAGAGGGAAGGGAATGGCTGGGGGCAAACTTACACCTTATTTTTGTATCTAGCGAGCGTGGGAGATTTCAGAGCTGGTTTGACTTTGGTGCAGCCAACATCCTTAGTAAAAGAACCCTTTGCTTCAACCAAATGGAGTCGAAGGCTTTTCTTTCCCAATGGATCAGATTGGGGAAGGTCTGACAGTTTGTCTGGCTGAATTCTAAAAAGTCTCAGAGCACTTTCACTTCTTCCTTTCCTATGACTTTGTCTATTTTCTAGATCCTGCCTGTTTTTGCTCTTGCAGATCTTCCAATGCACCATTGTTGCCACTTTGTCATGCTTGTAGTCAGTCTGGATCTGGGTGGATCTTCTTGCAGCAGCTAGCGAGTTGGTTCACAGTTTCTTCAGCTCCTTTGCAGAATTGACATCTGCTGTGTATTAAATGCCAATGGAGATTATCAATCGTCCAGTTCATGGTTGTGTCAGATCTTTAAAACGATACTGCCATTCAACTAGGGAAAAGGGGAGGGGAGTATATTTCTTTATTCCTACTTCTGACAACTGTTGTTTTACAACCTTAAACTGTTGTTTTATAGCCTAAGCACCCTGAGGTTTTCTCACCTTTTGGGGAATGTATAAGTGGGGAGGACCATGTGGGTTGTTTCACTCTGAAAGCCGGCAGAAGATGACCCTGGGAATGCCTGTGTCAGGGCTCCAGTAGTCACCTCCATTTAAATTATGAGTCTCTAGCTGGTTCTTTCAGACAGCTTACAGAACACAAGGCTTGCATTGCTCGCATTGTGAACAACACAAGGTAATGTGGAATCGGGGGAACTTGCCCCGTGCACCTCACATGGCCACCGGGCTGTTTCTTTCCGCTTCTTTCTTCTTCTGCTTTTGGCTGCACTCAAGGAAAGCAGCAAAAGTCTTTCTTTCCCTCCCCCAAACTCCACCAGAAATGAGTCTTTGGGGCCCTGCAAGGCTTCCTGCTCCAAGGGGCTGCGCCATTCTGGCGGAGTTTGGGGGAGAGAAAGAAAGGTTTCTGTTGCTTCTGCTGCTTTCCTTGCATGAAGCCAAAAGTCTCTCTCTCCCCCTGAGAACGGAGCTGGAGACAGTATCCTGCGATCCCAAATAAAGAATGATCGATCGGTAGAAAAATGGGATGGGGAATTTATCCTGCAGACTTTTTGGGGGGATTTTCCCAGAGTCTCTGGTCCACGAGATTTAAAATTATGAGTTTGGAATCCCCGAGGTCCAAAAGGTTGGCGACCCCTGCTCTATAGCGTCATTTTGAGGGTAAGAGTTGAAGCAGTTTATGTCCAGGATGTGAGGGATCTGTAAATATTTTCACAGCCCTCTTTTTGATTCGTGCAGTATACAGGTCCTCAATGGAAGGCAGGTTGGTGGCAATTGTTTTTTTCTGCAGTCCTAATTACTCTCTGAAGTCTGTGCCTGTCCTGTTGGGTGGCAGAACCACTTCCTCTGTAGAATATTCCCCCAATGCATTTTTTCCTTCCACTGTCCAGTGTATATGATGATGATGATGATGATAATTGGTATCCTTCCTCTTCTTTGCCAGGCAACTTATGGAGAAGCAACGCAGTGTTATGATTCAAACTGGATCTCCCCTGAAAAACGGTCTGCCTACATCACAGTATCACGTTTCCATTCTCCAAGTCAAAGCTACCTCAACATTCAAACGCTTCCTGGCAAACTGAAATGCGGGCAACATGCGGTGATCCCGGTCCATTACATTCTCAATTCAGAGGTCATAAAGGACAAAGAAGTTTTCTTTCACTACTTGGTAAGTAGGAACAAAGTGGCCTTTATTTCATTCACAAGGGCCGAAGGAGGAAGAGGAATGGAGGGGAGGGAGTAGCTAAGGAGTGAAGGTGTAGTACAAGAGAAATGTGGAGCAGTAGTGAGATTCATTTTTTTTTTTAAACCACTGGTTCTGTTGGTGTGGCTTGGTTATTTAAGCACTATAAAAACAATGTTGAGACTCTAGAAAAAGTGCAGAGAAAAGCAACCAGGATGATTAGGGGACTGGAGACTAAAACATATGAAGAACGGTTACAGGAACTGGGCATAAGCTAGTCTAGTGAAGAGAAGGACCAGGGGAGACATGACAGTGGTCTTCCAATATTTGAGGGGGCTGCCACAGAGAGGAGGAAGGGGTCAATCTATTTTCTAAAGCACCCGAAGGCCAGACAAGGAATAATGGATGGAAACTGAACAAGGAGAGATTTAACCTGGAAATAAGGAGAAACTTTCTGACAAGGAGAACAATCAACCAATGGAACAGAAGTTGCCCTCGGAAGTTGTGGGAGAGCATCATCACTTGAGACTTTCAAGAAGAGATTGGACTCCCATCTGTCAGAAATGGTGTAGGGACTCCTGCTTGGGCGGGGGGTTGGACTAGATGACTTACAAGGTCCCTTCCAACTCTGATTATCTGTTATCTGTTGAGCAGTTCTTCTTTCTTAGATCCCATCCAACTACAGAGGTCTCGACAATAAATCTTTTTGTTTTTTTCCCTCAAAGGTGGTGTCCAGAGGGGATATTGTGAAGTCAGGTTCACATCCCTTGAAAGAAAAGCATAATAAAGGTAAAAAACTGTTTTTCTTTCTCTTTCCAGTTTCCTTCCACCCATTTTCCTTTAGGAATGAATGAACCGATGAAAGAATCGGTCTCTTATTCCTTTTTTTCCCCGAAATGCTAATAAAATCTCATCTCCAAAGTATGGCCACGTTAATTGGAAGAGTGCATTCCAAAATACGTTGATGGCCGTTATGTCAGTGGAAGATAAATTCACACAGGCAGGTTCTCTGAACTTTTATTAATCAATACCTCACCTGCACCAGTATTACACCGAAATATATATAGAACGCATTTGAAGAGATCCTTGCCGTGTGTGTAACATGCAGACATTATCTATATAAAAGTGAAACACCACTCACGCATCATCACAAAATCTCCAGAACCATAAAGCCTACCAACTTGAAATTTAGCATGTATACTCCTCTTGGCTTCTAGGCGCTCACTAAGAAAGGATTTTTCCAAATGACCATCAGAGCATTAGTATTTCCTATGTGGTTATTAACACGCTCTGATGCTAAGGAGTTCTACTCCCCCTTCCCACCTGAAAAGAAATCTCTTCCAAATGCAAAACACAAGCAGAGGATGAAGATGGGGGAGAAGAGGGGATGGTTCCATGTGAGCGGTGGGAATTTGCACTTGTGCACACGATTCCATGAATGCCCGCCACTTACACAAGTGGAGCTGCATGCACGGCACAATCGCCCGCCGCTGTGCGGCCCGGTTCTGAATGGGCCCCAACCTGGGGGAGTGGGGTTTGTGGACCCCTTTTCTCAGGTCATTGTTAGACTTTGCTCTAGTGTTACCTCAGGGAACGGAATTCTTTCCAATGGATCGCCCTGGCCTTAATTCTTTGTGGTTTCTCGGCCTCCCTGAAAAATGTCTGTTCTTTAACCAGGAACATTCAACTTGGACCTCCTTGTGGATATCAAGATCGCTCCTCTGGCCCGCTTGCTCGTGTACACCATTTTGGATAACGGAGAACTCGTGGTGCACTCTGCCGATTTCCCTGTGGAGCCCTGTTTCGCAAATAAGGTAGGGTGCCAACACAGGCTTCATCCTGTTGGGAGGAAAATGCCTCCCGGAGAGGATTCTTCCAGCCGGGAAACAACGCTTTGAAGAATAAATGGAATAACGAAGCAGAGTTGCCGGAAAGAGGTCTTTTAATGGCAAGAACAGTGGTGGGGCTCATCTCCGGGGAGATGAGTCTGCCTATCGAGATGAGGTGGACTGGTTGCTTTTGTGGTATGGAAACAATAACTTGGTCCTTAACACCAATGAGACCAAGGAGCGTATAGTGGATTATCGAAGGAACAGATTAGACATCCAACCCTTGCTTATCAATAGAGACCGAGTGGAGCAAGTGGCCAGTTTTAAGTTTCTGGGTGTTACCATAAAAGAGGACCTGACCTGGGGTGCCCACATTGCAGCCCTGGTCAAAAGGGCCCAGCAGAGGCTTCTCAGAAAACAATAACTCAATGAAAAACTTCTGGTGACCTTCTACCACTGCATCATAGAGAGTATCTTAACTTACTGCACCTCTGTATGGTTTGCACAATGGCAGATAGGAAAGCACCCCAGAGGGTTAATGTCATTGCCCAGAAGATTATTGGTTGCCCTCTCCCCTCTTTGGAAGAGTTTTATAGCTCTCACTGCCTCAAGAAAGTTCAAAACATTCTCAAAGATCCATCTGATCCTGGACACCTTTTTTTTTTAACTATTACCATCTGGCAGATGGTACAGGAGAATAAAAACAAGGACAAATAGGCTGAAAAGCAGCCACAAAAGAAAAACAGGACAATAGCTCTGTTGAATTCTACTGTATAGTGCAGTGTTGGTGCGGTGTCGGGTTTTCAGTTCAATGTGTGGAGTGTGAAGGATGTGTGTTTGTGTTTATTTTCATGCTCATGATGTGCACTGAAGATGGTGTTTGATTTTGTTGCACGAGCTAAATTAAAACTAAGAAACCAAGAGGAGTGACATTCAGCAAAATTTCTTGGCTTTGTTGATGTCTAAGCCTCTGTGTGCTGTGTTTGGCTCCTGGATTGCCTCATAATAGTTGTCACACTGCAAACGCTCGTGACGTTTTCTGTCGCTTAGGTGAACCTGCGATTTGCTGACCGCGAAGGCCTGCCCGGCAGTACCATCGACCTCCATCTTGCCGCTGCCCAGAACTCCCTCTGTGCCATCCACGCGGTTGACGAGAGCGTCTTCCTTCTGAAGCCTGAAGCTGAACTTTCCCCTCAAACGGTGAGGCCAAATTGCCAGCCCGGTCTTGGCGGGCTGCGAATCCCTGACCCCTTTTGAGATGACCCCATAATAATGGAGTTGGAAGGGACCTTGGAGGTCTTCTTGTCTGCCCCACCCACCCTTCTGAAGCAGGAGGCCTTGTACCATTCTGGATAAATAGCTGCCGGTCCAGTCGTTTCTTAAAAACCACCACAACTTCTGGAGGCAAGCTGTTCCATGGGTTAATTGTTCTCAGGATTTCTGAGCTGAGCTGCCGGCCTCCTTCTGTTGGAGCAGGGAGAGCCTCCCCTGAAATTCCTCTCAGAACAATATGGCTGCTGTGCTGTAAAAGCAAAGGAGCCGCCACAGAGAGTCCACGGGCATTTTGGGGCAACAAAGGGAAGGCAGTGCCGGCTTTCCAATCATTTGCAGCACCAATATGCTGTCTGGGGGGGAAAAGGGGAAAAAAATGAGTCAAGTTGATTGGCTTAGGGATCTGTAGGGTCCATGGTTCTGGAAGGTTCATCAGAAATGGAAGGGAAGGAAGGAAGGAATAAGAGGGAGGGAGGAGGGAGGGAGGGAGGGAGGAAAACAAGGTAGGGAAAGAGAAGGGAGAAGAAAGGGAGGGGGGGAAGGAAGGAAGGAGAGAGAGGGAGGGAAGGAAGGAGAGAGGGAGGGAAAGAAGAAAGGAAGAGAAGGAAGGAAGGAAGGAAAGAGGGAGGGAGGGAGGGAGGGAAAGAAGGAAGGGGAGAGGAGGGAGGGAAGGAAGGAAGGAAGGAAGGAAGGAAGGAAAGAAGGAAGGGAGGAAGGGGAGGGAGGAAGGAAGGAATTAGTTTCAGCAATGAGTTTTAAGAAGGAAAGAAGGAAAAGAAAGTAGGGTAAGAAGGAAGGAAGAGGAGAGGAGAGGGAGGAAGTAGGGAAGGAAGGATAGGAAGGAAAGAAGGAAAAGAAGATAGAGAAGGAAGAAAGGAAGGAAGGGGAGATGAAGGGAGGGAAGGAAGGAAGGAAGGAAGTAATTAGTTTCAATGAGTTTTGGGAAGGAAGGGAGGAAAAGAAAGTGGGAAAAGAAGGAAGGAATGGGAGAGAGAGGGAGGGGAGGGAAGGATAAGAAGGAAGGGAAGGATCTCGTGATTCCAATTTGGGTGCTTGGCAACTGGCTTCAGTTTACAACATCACAGCGTCCCCCAGTTGTGCAAATCCCCATTTGAGACCTTCAAAGTCAAGGGGGAAGTGGGTCGCAAATCGAGGACTACCTGCACTGAACTGGGGGTTTCCATTCTTTTCAGGTTTATGATCTGCTGCCTTTGAAAAACCTCAGGGGCTACTACTACAGCGGTGAGAACTTGGAAGACCCAGACACAAACCCCTGCATCACTCCCAAAAAGATCATTGTGGGTGGAATTCGCTACAAGACCGACACCTCTTCTTTCAATGAAGGAGATGCCTATACAATTCTCAAGGTAAGCCCCCGTCCCCTCAAACGCTTGCCAGAATTTCACTCGTTGGAGAAGTCAATCATTTTAGGCCGAACCATTCCATCCCGAGAGCAATGAGGCGGTGTTTTTTTTTTTTCCTTTAAATTGTACTTAATCAACAAAAAGGTGAAAATGAGTGAAAATAAGGGGTTATTTTTAAGGAAAAAAATACCCCGATCGAACATTCTGAGGTAATTCCCACCCCTCCTCTCTGAGGTGGCATGTTGTTGAACTGTGGGAGCAGTGAGCGATGAACATGGGGTGGGGGGGAACCACCAGGACATCTCAAGCATGGAGAAAAGATACCAAGGGAAATGGAGTCCGTCCATGCTTGCCGATTACTGCTGGAATCTCCTCAGGGATGATCCCAACTGCAGTTCACAAGAGAAAAGCCAAAAAGTTCAGTTTAGATACCGAATCAAGATGGAACTTTGTCATTTAATTTGATGTTAGAGCTTTGTAGAATAGAATAGAATAGAATAGAATAGAATAGAATAGAATAGAATAGAATAGAATAGAATAGAATAGAATAGAATAGAATAGAATAGAATAGAAAATAGGATAGCATAGCATAGCATAGCATAGGAATAGAATAAAAAGAGTTGGAAGGGACCTTGGAGGTCTTCTAGTCCAACCCCCTATCTAGAGGCAGGAAACCCTACACCACTTCAGACAAATGGTTATCCAACATCTTTTTTAAAACCTCCAGTGTTGGAGCATTCACAACTTCTGGAGAAAAGTTGTCCCACTGATTAATTGTTCTGTCAGGAAATTTCTCCTTAGTTCTAAGTTGCTTCTCTCCTTGCCAGTTTTTCATGCAAAAAGCATGAAAAACCAATACATGAATGGAAAGTTATGTTGATAGGATAGGATAGGATAGGATAGGATAGGATAGGATAGGATAGGATAGGATAGGATAGGATAGGATAGGATAGGATAGGATAGGATAGGACAGGACAGGACAGGACAGGATAGGACAGGACAGGATAGAATTCTTTATTGGCCAAGTATGATTGGACACACAAGGAATTTGTCTTCGGTGCATAAACTCTCATTGTACATAAAAGCTAAAAGTGATAAATCATGATCATAGTAATCATAAAATACATTCTTCATAAATCATAAGATACAACACTTAGTGATAGAAATAGAATCAACATAAATTGTTCTAGGAAACTAAATAAAGCAATATAAATCGTAAAAATACAAGTGAAGAAGTTACAGTCATAAGTAGAAAAGGAGATAAGTAATAGGAAAGATGAGAAGAATAATAGTGATACAATCTTAGTAAAGACAGTGGTTTGACAGTGTTGTGGGAGTTGTTTAGCAGAGTGATGGCATGGGGGGAAAACTGTCCTTGTGTCTAATGGTATCAATAGAAAGATAAATTTATAATGATTGGTGTGGTACCATTCTCACTGCTGTATCACATTTTGCAGAAAATTTATGGAGTATAATCTTACACCACCCTCTCATAATTTTGAATTATTTTGATGCAATTTTAACCTGAAACTGTATCTTGGAAATTGGAGCCAATTAATATTCAGGACTTAATTTTCCTTTATTAGTGACCCAACTTTGGTAAAATTAAGCTACAGTTCTTTGGGTGGATTTTGCAAATCTGTTTCCGCAAAAACATTGGCAGATTTCCTTTGTATCTGTCGTATTTTTTCCCCTCTGACATTGGAGATCAACCTCATGCTGAGTCCCAGTCTTGGTGTCATACTTTTCATAACATATTGTAGGTTGAGCTGCCATGAGGGCCTACTGGTAAAGATGGTTGCCTCTCACTTGGAAGGTTGAGAGTTCAAACCTAGGTAATGGCAGATATGTCTCTCCCAAGGTACAAAGAAAAAAATATATGTTGTGAATTCAGCATGGTGTCAGGAAGGGTATCCGGCCAGTCGATGCTCAGCTCCATCCAGTCGCCCCGATTCTACCCCGAATAAAGGGGTTATAGGGTCATGAAAAAGGGGAGTGTGGTTGTGTTTTTGACACATCCCCCAAATAAAAAGGGTGCATTGTCACATCCATCTTTATTTTCTAACCAGTTTAAGACAGCACTCTAGGTGGATTATAGATGGATAATAGATGGACAGATTGATGGATCGAGGGGGAGAAAAAGAGAGAGATGGGGTGTGTGGGTATGTTTCTTTTGCACACTTTCTGTAATATTTCATAGTGAATTTCTGCTCATTTTACAGGACATTGGCTTCAAACCCTTTACTAGCACCCAGATATACAAGCCTAATATTTGCCACACCATGGAATACTGTAAGAATCTGAAGTGAACTGATAAGGGTGGAAGGGGGAAGTTCCTCTACTTATTTATCGATTGCATTTGAAGGTCAAAAAAGTCAAGATGGTGGCTACAACTGCCCCATTAAAGCCCTGTCTCTTCTTTATGTCCATAAGATGAGGCAGGAAAGGAAAAGTCTTGACACTTTTGAACTCTGGTGTTGGATGAGGCTCCTGGGGGCAAAGTGGACAGCTAAAAAGACAAACCAATGAGTCATTGAACACATCAACTCCCAAGTTCTCACTTGGGCACAAAGGATCAGGCTCAAACTATCATATTATGTAAAAACCTGGCTTTCTTGAGAAGACTCCCATGACAGGAAAGATGGTGGAAGGAACGAGAAGAACCGGGCAACAAGTAGCAAGGGAAATGGACTCCGTTACAGGGGTTGATGGAGGGGCTGTTAGTAAAGATGGAGGACCCAGTTAGGGACCAGTTATCATGCAGAATATCTATGTCAGGATCAGCACCGGTTTGTGGCATGCCAGCAACCAGGCCACGCAACCCACGGGATGCAGGCAGCAGGCAAAACAATGCCTCCTCCGGTCTGTCAGGAAAACCTTTCTCCGTGGAACTGGTCCCTGCCTGCTGAACTTGGTAGTGAGTAAGAATCAACAAAGCATGATGACTCAGTGGCTTAACAACACTGGAGACGGTCTATGCTCCAGTGGTTTGAGTCCTAGCACTGTGTGATGGTGTGAGCTCCTGTCACTTGCCTCAGCTTCTGTCCACCTAACAATTCGAAAGCATGTTCTATGCGAGCAGATAATTAGGTAGCATTTTGGTGGAGAGACGAGTTGGTGCTCCGTGTGGGCAGTCAGATTCCTGCTGGCTCTAAACCTACCCAGTTGCAGCACCCATTTGCAAGGCAGCTCCGAGGAAGTGAGGGGAGACCTTGATTGATGCTGTAGGAAGAGCCACTCATGGGTTGTTGTTTTTTTTTGAGGGGGGGTATGAAATGAGCTCACCTTCCTGTGGCACATCTTGGGAAGTGTGCAAGTGTGTCCTATAACAGAGGTGATAAATTGGCAAGCCAAAGTACAACTCTGCAATAGCATTGTGATCTCCCGGCTAATGTAAAAATGAGGATAAGGGTGAGGATGAGGATGATAAGAATAAGAATCAAATTGATGAGATATAACCACCAATCAAAGACTATTTGTCTTGGTTGGTTGCTTAGTTGTAGCTACCTCTTGACTTTTGTTGGAGAAAGTGTCCCTCACACTTTCTTTCCTGCACTTCCTTCTCTTCGTTTAACACTCTTGAGTGCTTGTGGCTCTCAGAGACATGGTAATGATTATCTTTTATATGTTCGTGAGGGTGATGGGTGTTGCTTTGGAGAATTCATCTTGAAGGACAGCTTGGAGATGCTAAAGTACAAAATGCACGCTTTTTCTCTTGACAGACCCAATGGCAGGAAGCGTGGGACGTTTAGCATCACCAGAAGTTGCGGAATTAAAAATGGAGAACACAATCATAAATGCAGTGGAAACAACCATCCGGAGCTACTTCCCAGAAACCTGGATATGGTCCTTAAAACCGCTTGGGTAATCCAAGGATTCTATGTTTGGTGGAACGGGTAGCTCTTCAAGGAGAAATTTTTAAGACCTTACAGCCAGGGTTTAAAACTTTTTAACAAAGGTTTCTCTTCCTGGTTGCTGGGTGGGCACAGCTTTCCTCGAGCCTCTGGAAGAGCGAAAGTGGCCTCTCTCGGGCTCCGGGCCCATTTCTGGCCTTCCTGAACTTCCGGGAGGCCCGTTTTTTGCCTCGAGCCTCTGGAAGGGCAAAAATGGCCTCTCCCGGGCTCCGGGCCCATTTCCGGCCTTCCCGAACTTCCAGGAGGCCCATTTTCGCCTTCCCCAAGCCTCCGTGCACGCTCTGCAATTACCTGCATCCAAAACAGGCCGCGTGGGGACTTTTGGGAGGGGAGGGGTGGGGTAGGTGGGGTCAGCCAGGAGTGGGATTTGGAGGTTCTCCGCACAGAATCTTAGCTAGGGGCTCTCCCCGAATCCCTGAGAACCCCCATCAGCTGACCCCTGCTGATAGCTGCTAGTAGATACTGTATACATTTGTAGATGTACTCATAGATAAGAGCCTCTCCTCAGTGGTGGTCATTAAGTCGAGGACTACCAGTATTTATTTATTTATTTATATATATATATATATGTCACATTTCTGAACTTCCTATCTCAACTTAATGACCACAACTGAGTGTCAGGATTCCGGCAGTTTATCCCCTCATTTAAATCATGAGTCTTGAGCCAGACTTCAAAAATGATTTATTGGGAGTTAATAGGCCGGCACTGCCTGGATGTAACCGACTCTGTGACCCATAACTCATGGTCACCCTTCACCCTGGTCTTCCCCCACCCCCTGGGTGTATCATCATTCATATCCTCCAATGGGACACATCCATAGCCCAGAGTCACCAATCATACTCTCCGTTAGAATTTTGCTTGGCAGAAACTTTAGTCACCTAGTTGCTAACCATTTATGGAATGCAAGCTGCTCCCCCGTCTTCTGTTGGCAACTCTAAAAAAGACCGCAGAAATAGTTTATGAGTTGACACAGAGTCCAAAATTGATGCTGCTAAGCAAGACAGTCGTTAAGGGAGTTGTGCCCCATTTTTACGACCTTTCTTGCCACAGTTAAGTGAATCACTGCGTTGGTTAAGCTAGTAACCCAGTTGTTAAGTGAATCTGGCTTCTCCTCCTCCCTTACTCTGCTTGTCAGTGGGTCACACAAGGCAATCACAAGACACCTGGACACGGCCACCGTCATAAATACGAGTCAGTTGCTTAAGTATCCAGATTTTGACCTCCGGGATACTGCAACCGTTGTAAATGTGAAAAATGGTCACCAGTTTCCTTTTTTCCAGTCCTGTTGTAACTTTGAATGGTCATTAAACAAACAGTTATAAGTTGATTGTTTTCTCACTTTGTCAGGCCAGGAAAATGCAGGTGGTGTTTGACTTACAACAGTTCGGTTAAGGACGGTTCAGTGTTACACCATCACTGAAAAAAAGCGACTTATGACCATTTTTCACACTTGCGACCGTTGCAGTGTTCCCCAGGATGGCGCGATCAAAATTCGGATGCTTGGCAACTGCTTCCTATTTAGGATGGTTGCTGTGTCCCAGGTGGTCACTTGATCCCCTTTTGCAACCTTCTGACAAGCAAAGTCGACGGGGAAGCCGGACCCACTTAACGACCCTGTCGCTCAGTGAATCACCTCAGTGGCCCATGTGGCAAGGAAAGTTGCAAAGCGGGAACAAGCTCGCTTAACAAATTTCTCGATTAGCGACATACCCTTTGGGCTACAAGACAATGGTGGTCGTACGTTGAGGACTACCTGTATTGCTTGGGGAAATTCATCCTCCCCCTCTGTTTCTCTTGCCTCCCTCAGCAGTGAGACTGAGCTCACTGTGCCTGTCACCATTCCCGACACCATCACCGACTGGAGAGCGGGAGCCTTCTGCTTGTCCCCCACCGTGGGCTTCGGCCTGGCCCAAACCACCTTCCTCAAGGCCATCCAGCCGTTCTTCGTTGAGGTCACCCAGCCATACAGCGTAATACGGGGAGAAGCCTATGTCCTGAAGGCCACCGTCTACAATTATCAGAAACACTCTATCCAGGTGAGGAACCCTTCCAACTCTGCCGCCTCCGTTCTCTTTCTGTCTGCATCGATTTCTCTGGAGGCATGGCCTGTTGTGGTCCGCCGGTGGCCTACGGAGATGGCAGCAAAGCGGGGAGGAACATGGGCCAGTCCTGGAGTCTGGGGAGGGCTTGGACCAAGGGATCTGCGTCCGACCCAGAGATGGGGACAGGGCCACCTGGGAATTACGTGCCGACTCTGGAGCCTCCAAAATCTGACATCAGCGAGGCAGAGGAACAGGGGAAGCCTGTTCCCAG
The DNA here is from genome assembly GCA_004319985.1 of Emydocephalus ijimae. NCBI lineage: Eukaryota > Metazoa > Chordata > Lepidosauria > Squamata > Elapidae > Emydocephalus > Emydocephalus ijimae. Next base: position 5,769 of record BHEV01068486.1, on the reverse strand, counting down.
TGCATGCTTGCGCAGAGCTGCCAGAAGGCAAGAGCAGTTAAGACAAAAGGGGCGACTCGAGAGTAAGGCTTGGAGGTGTTTGGCCCCTCCCATAAGACATAAAGGAGGAGCAAAGGGACATGAGCCTTTGCAGGAAGCAACTTTGTTCGTTCTGATCGGTTTAAACTCTGAAGCTCCGTATTGACTTTGTGCTCCATTTGGCCTTGTATAGCTCATTGGCAATTTAGTCGGCAGCATTTCAAGGGAGATAAAGGTGGGTGCTTATCAGCCTTATCTCGAAACACAGTGGCAGACGTCTGTTGGACTCTTCACACAATGTTTGGGACTCATTACGGGCTGTGAATGCATATAATTCACAGCCGTTGAAATTTCTGACCCGTTCTGGAGAACCGGTAGCGGAAATTTTGAGGAGTTCAGAGAACTGGCAAATACTGCCTCTAATTGGCCCTGCCCCCATCTAGTCTCAGCCTCCCAAGTCCCAGCTGATCAGCTGGGTCTTCTTTCGCTGCCCTGCAGAGGAGAATGGAGCTGGAAACCAGGTCAGTGGGTTGGAAAGGGAATGGAGATTTTATAGTATCCTTCCCCTGCCACGCCCACCAAGCCACACCACGTCCACCAAGCAATGCCCACAGAACTGGTAGTAAAAAAAATTTGAATCCCACTATTGCCGTGTATACAGGTAGTCTCCAGTTCATTTAGTGACGGTTGGCATCAATAAAAGGGATCCATGACCGTTTTTCACATTTATGACCCCATGGTCATGTGATCAGTTACGGTCTCCCACGGTCACATGCACCCCATGTTTACTAACTTAATAACCGCAGTGATTTATTTCACCACCGGTAGTGAGAAAGGTCATAAAATGGGAGGGGGGGAACCCTCACTTAATAACTTGTCTTGCTTAACGACAGACATTTTGGGGGGGAATTGTCCTTGATCGTAAGATCAAGGACTACCTGTATTTAAGGCAAAGTTTGTTTGAAGCATGGTTTCCCGAAAGCAAGAATGTGGGGAGTGAAATTAACCGTGGTTGGTTTTTCAGTTTTGGCCCCTTTCTTTCTTCCTTTTCACTGCTTTTTTCCTTTCTCTTTGATGGGGTGGTTTGAGATGGGGCAAAGGAGAAAAATAAACCAGGAAAAAAAACCCAGAAAAGTACCAATTATGTGTGTTCTTTCACCCATCACAGTCACAACCAGGAAGTCAATTCCGAACTGGGGTTCAAACTATGCCTTAAAGCAGAGGTCTCCAAACTTGGCAACTTTAAGACTTGTGGACTTCAACTCCCAGAATTCCTCAGCCAGCATGAGGAATTCTGGGATTTGAAGTCCACGAGTCTTAAAGTTACCAAGTTTGGGGACCTTGCCTTAAAGCAAACCACGCTTTGTTCACTGAACCAGTTTGCATATCAGGCAAACTCTCTCACAACCCAACTTTTCCTTGTGTGTTCTTGAATAACCCAGATTTAACCATAAGCAGCATCTCCCTTCCTCTTTGCAGCTCGTCTTGTGATCGGGAAATTAGGAGGATGTGAGATGCTTTCAAAATGCTCATTCCAAAAAGAAATGATAAAAAAGCATGATTTTGATGCATTGTAAAATTCATCTTCCAGACCACAGAATTTAGAAAGGGTCCATGCTCTCTTTCTCTCTCTCTCTCTCTCTCTCTCTCTCTCTCTCTCTCTCTCTCTCTCTCTCACACACACACACACACACACGGCTAAAAACAGAATGAATACATCTGTAGATATTTTGTAAAGCATTGGTCAGAGATGGGACTGACCAGTTTTCTTTTTCCTTTGAAGATGTTTCGCTTCTCATCCAAGAAGCTTCATTCTGTCAGCTTCTTCTTCCACTATCCTGTCAGAGCTGAAGAAGCTTCTTGGATGAGAAGCGAAATGTCTTCAGAGGGAAAAAAAAAGAATGGGAAAGTCCAGTTGTCAGCTTTGGAATCCGTATTCATCGCTGCCACATAGCTTGAGAAAGTGGGACAGGGGTGATTTTTATTGAGTAGCTCCAAGTAGACAAAATAGAATTGTTTTGTTAGTTCCAGGTCATAGAGTGTGGTGCAGAAGAAAAAAGGAATTTACTTTGTGGACTTCAATTCCCAGAATTCCTCAGCCAGCATGAGGTTGATGTGATGTGAAGATGAGGGAAAAAGGGGGTGGTTTGTAGTTTGGGACATTGTGGGAAGTCCGGGAAAATTTTAATTTCGAAATTCCACAGATGTGCCAGGTGCTCTTCTAATAAAGGTACTTTTGAGATTATGCTCATCTCGGAATGACTGATTGGAATGGAGGTTCCTTGGAACGCTGACACCAATTGCCTCCTGAAAAAGCACCTTTGGGAAAACTGGTGGTAGTAACTGTATTCTAAGTGTAGATTTAGTACGGCATTCAGGGGTGGGCTTCGAAAATTTCAGCAACCGGTTCTCTGCCCAGTTGCTGGGTGTGCGTGGCCATGGTGGGCATGGCCTAGTCGGCCTCCTGCACCACGGCGGGGCGGGGGGGAGGGCATTTTCCCAGGCTCCTGAGGCTTTCCTCAAACCTCTGGGAGGGTGAAAATGGCCTCCCTTGGGCTCCGGAGGCCAGAAACAGGCCCGTTTCTGGCCTTCTGGAGCCTCCAGGAGGCCCTGTATTTACCTCACATCCAAAATGGGCCATGTGGAGACTCCTGGGAGGGCCGGGGCAAGGTAGGAGGGGGTAGGATTTGGTGGCTCACCGAACCAGACATAACATTAGTTACGGCCCACCCCTGACGGCATTATTGAGTGGTAGCAACCCTTTTCATGAACTTGATTCTATCCCTGTGTTCATGCAAGCTAGAATTGATATTGTTGAACTACAGCTCTCAGCCTCCTTCAGAGTTAACTGCTACCCAGCGCGGCTGGGAATTGTAGTCCAGCGAGATTTTGGAAGGGCTCAGATTCTCCACATCTGCCGGAGGCCCATCTGACATTTTGGGTGGCATTCATCTCCTCGTCCTCCTTGTTCTGTGAGGTGTTAGAAATTGATAGTCACCTAACAGTTGGGTTGGAAATATATAAACCAGGATAGACATTTAATGACTGTCTCTTTAAGGGAATGCTAAAATTGTAATTGGGTGTGGTTCCTCAGATGGCCATAAAGATGGAACCAGAAACCTGGGTTGTTTAGTCCTGTTGTTGATAGTTGCTAGTTGGTCGATGTTCTAATGTTCGCTGTTTTTGGTTCCTGAATATTTTCCCTATTTACTGTTGCTGATTGTTGTTTTTCTTGGATTGCTGTAAGTCTGGTGCTGAACTGTTTATGGTACTGGACTTTGATATTTGGATTATTCCTGGACTGAAAAACTGACTGCTTTAACCGTGTATGACTTGGACTGCTTGTTGGACTTTGCTTAACCGTTTACTGAAAGTAAAAACCTACATTTTACTATACAGTGTATCTGTGTGCTGCTTGTGTGTTATTCCTCACCACTCTCATTACGTCTCCCTGTGTGCACTCATTCTCCTAATGGGGAATTACCTCAACATGAGGCAACGGTGATCTTCTTCCATCTAACTCCTTTCTGGCCGACGACAGGTCGGCATATCGCTATTGCTTTCTCCCGACTACGACGCTTCCCCTGTGGACAAGGAACAGGCTTTCTATTGTCTTCCTGTGGATGGAAGGAAAACAGTCTCATGGAAAGTTACTCCCAAAACTCTGGGTAAGTGCTGAAGGCCAAACATGGCTTCTTTGTCTCATGCCTCGGTATGCATATATTCCATATAATTTTTTTTATTGGGTTACAAGCAGGGGTGAGATTCAGCCGGTATGGACCGGTTCAAGCAAACCGGTAGTTCTGGCAGTGAATTGGCCCCGCCTACCTGCCCCTGCGCGAGTTGCGAAGTGCACTCTCACCAAACTGGTTGTTACACCAGTTGAATCCCAGCACTGGTTATAAGATAAGATACAAAATAGACAAATAAATAGGAAAACGGTGGGGAGGAAGAAGGGGAAGAAAAGTGAGGAAGGATAAGAAAAAAGAATCATTGACTTCCGACTCTCTCTGTGGCAGTAAAGATCAAGTGAGGTAGTAATACCACTCTATAAAGCTTTAGTAAGACCACACCTAGAATACTGCATCCAGTTTTGGTTACCATATTATAAAAAAGATGTTGAGACTCTAGAAAAAGTACAGAGAAGAGCAACCAGGAGGATTAGGGGACTAAAACATATGAAGAACAGTTAAAGGAACTGGGCCTGGCTAGTCCAGTGAAGAGAAAGACCAGAGGAGACATGACAGCGGTCTTCCAATATTTGAGGGGTAGCCCCAGAGAGGAAGGGGTCAAGCTATTTACGAAAGCACCCGAAGGCCAGACAAGGAATAATGGATGGAAACTGAACAAGGAGAGATTTAACCTGGAAATAAGGAGAAACTTTCTGACAGAACAATCAACCAATGGAACACCTTGCCCTCAGAAGTTGTGGGAGTGCCATCACTTGAGACCTTCAAGAAGAGATTGGACCCATCTGTCAGAAATGGTGTAGGGTCTCCCGCTTGGGCGGGTGGTTGGACTAGATGACCTATATGGTCCCTTCCAACTCTATCTGTTATCCGTTAAGTAAAATAAGGCATTAACATCAAATCACAACTATTTTTTTTCACAATAATATGAACAAGCCAGTGGTGGGTGGGCCCAGCAGCTAATCCTCGGAGCTACCTGTTCAGCTGAACCAGGCCGAACCGGTAGAATATCACCCCTTGGAACAAGCCATTTCTATTAAGATCTATCCATCTCATCTGTAAAACCCCAAATCAAGGTTTAATTCCTTTCCACTTCAAGCACAAAGTTCAGAAGCCATCTGAAGAGGGGAGGGAGAGAGAGACAGAGAGTTTGATGACTGCTTTTGTCTGTAAATATAACCGCACTGAAACCCCTTTACAACCCCTTGACTCACAACAGTGACTATTCAAAGTTACAAGGGCACTGAAAAAAAGTGACCATTTTTCACACAACCTTCACCACATCCCCCAGGGTCTCACCATCGAAATGCGGACACTTGGCAACTGGTTCTTATTTACGACAGTTGCACTGTCCCAGAGCCACCTGGGTCTCCTGTTGCAACCTTTTGACCAGCAAAGCCAATGGGGAAGTAGGACTCCCGTCTTAACAACCGGCGTGACTAACTTAACAATGGCAGCAATTTCCCTTAACAACCGCAGCCGGAAAGGTCGTAAAATGGGGCAAAACTCACGTAACGACTGTCTCGCTTAGTCTATGATTCTTGTCGTCTAAACCTGGCTTAAGCTCCCTGGGGTTCCGCTGGCTGTTTGTCCTTACCCAGACAAAAAAAAACAGGAAAAAAACAGGAAAAAAAGAATAGCTAGAGCAATAGCACTTAGACTTATATAGAGGGTGGGCTGCTGGGGGTTCTCAGGGGTTCAGGAGAGCCTCTAGCTAATAAGATTCTTTGCAGTTCTGAGGACCCCCAAATCCCACTCCTGGCTGGCCCTGCCCACCCTTCCCCGCCCCTCCCAGGAGTCCCACACACAGCTCGTTTTGGATGCAGATAAGGGCAGGCCGTACATGGAGGCTCGGGGAAGGTGAAAAACGGGCCTCCCAGGAGTTCGGGAAGGACAAAAATGAGCCCGTTGGTGGGTGGGTGTGGCCTACTCGACCTCCTGTACCACGGCTGGGGTGTTTTTGCCCTGCCCGGGCTCCGGAGGCTTTCCTCGAGCCTCCAGGAGGGAGAAAATGGCTTCCCTGGGCTCCGGAGGCTTTCCTTGAGCCTCCAGGAGGGAGAAA
>BHEV01068484.1:0-10286 GCA_004319985.1 Emydocephalus ijimae | reverse complement strand
GGGGAACGCCTGCAGGAGTCACGTGGAGGAGGAGGGCGTTCCTTCAATTATAGCTCAGCCTGTATGACACGAGACTGGAGCTCCTCCCACTCTCTGGATGCTCTACGCAGTTCAACGAGAAGAGGCGTATCAGGTAAGAACCAACGCCCATTTTCAGGTTTGCCTCAGACGAGGCTCTTTCGGTAGGAGTGTTCTTCAAAGGGTTCTTCGGGAACCCGAGGGGACTACAGACCAGACGGTGCCCCTCTCGTAGGACAGGCCCAGGTTTGGTATGTCCCACTCTCTGGATGATCCGAGCAGCTCTAAGGATAATGGGCGTTGGTTCTTACCTGACCCACCATTTCTCTTTGAGCTGCGAGGATCATCCAGCCCCTCCCTTACCTTTCACCGTCTGGTGGGGCCTTTCTTTCGGCCACTGAACCTTTAGGTTTAGTAAGATGAGAGCACGAATTTCTGTTTCCTCTCGCCTTCGCATAAACTGGGGAACGCTGGAACGGAGTCACATGATGGAAGGAGGAGCGTTCCTCAATAATTAGCTCAGCCTACAACAGTAGAGACTGAAGCACTACCCACTCTCTGGATGATCCTCGCAGCTCGAAGAGAAATGGCGTGTCATAAGAACCAACGCCCAGTTTCAAACAATTCCGATATTATTGGATAATTTTTTTTAAAAAAAGAATTAAATAAAATTGTGATGAAATTTATCTGGGCAAAGAAAAAATCAAGAATAAAAAAAAATATTTATAAGATAACAAAAGCAGAAGTGGATTTGGATGCCCTGCCTGGGAGATCTATTATAAAGTGGCGGCATTAGTATGGATAAAAGATTGGATCAATTTGAGGAACAATAGAATTTTAAAATTGGAGGGCCACACCTTATAATTAGGGTGGCACACATTTTTGTGGAACTCGAATAGCCCAAATAATCTATACTTTACTAGACATGTATTCTGAAAGCCATTAATTAAAATTTGGGCTGATATTAGAAGAAATCAAAATTCTGAGGTGGTTTTCAACGATAGAGGCAATGTTCCACTTAAATACGATGGATATCAGTAAAAAACTGAAGTACCATCAAATATTAGATAAAGAGGGAAGAATTAAAACAATACAGGAACTTGAAGCACTAGGGGTTAGTCATTGATAATTGGTCATATTTCCAAGTAAAATTGAGAATATAATAAAGATGTAAAAGAATATGGAATTGAGGTAAAAGATACACATTTAGACAAAATACTTTCAAGTCCTGAGACAGAGTTGATTTCTAAAGTATATAATTACTTATCAAAACATGAAATGGCTGAGAGAATCATGAAAGGACCTATGTTAGCCTGGGAAAATTTTTTTTAGTTACAGTATAGATCTGGATGACTGGGAAGAAATTCGGCAAAAAAATCTCATATTAACCTAATCAGTGGCACATAAGGAGAATCTGTACAAAATGATGTATAGATGGCATCTGGCACCCTCTAGAGTGGCCAAAATATTCCCGACAGGAAACCCATGCTGTTGGAAATGCAAAGGGAAATTTGGTACTTATTTTCACTTATGGTGGACCTTTCCTGAGACAAAGAAATATTGGTTAAAAATAAAAGAGTGGATAGAAGAAATTATAGAGTGTGGGCTGGAGTGGAAACCTGAACTGTTCTTGTTGGGAATGATTAAAGGGGATTATACCCCTAAAGTAAGATATCTGACCATCCACTTATTAACAGCGGCAGGGATTTCATTAGCACAATATTGGAAGAATCCAAACGTACAACCGATACATGTTGCTGTTCAAAAAATGTATGAGTGTGCCCAATTGGAGAGGCTCACACTCAAAATCAATGGGAAGGAGGACACAGATTATTTTAGGATATGGGATAAATGGTACAACTGGGTAGACTGTAAAGGGAAAACACGTAAATGAACCCAAGAAACAAATTATATTCAGCTGTCTATATGAAATGTATAAGAATAACAAAGGTGTTAAATCCTCTTTTCTTCTACATTATTATTAGCATTATATATTCACTATACCTTTTTATTTATTATTTAAAAAATTATGAATGTATTATTAATTAATAAATAGTTATAAACCAACGGGAAGATTAGTAGAGTATTGTGAGTTAATGATTAATATGGAATAGTAAATGGAAATGTGAGAAGTATCAGTAATGACTATTAGGACATATCAAATTCGATATCAAATGTAAAGAGGAATGTGTTATGTATACACTATTGGTTTTGTATTTTTAAATTTGTATGTTTTTAATTCTTGTAAATAAAGTTTAAAATCTTAAAAAAAATAAAAAATAAAAATCATAATTGTTGGTAGCTCTAACTTGCCACCTTTAAGAAGAAGGAACAATGTGCTTACATTATTTTCATGGCTGTCTTTTGGCATTTTTAATGTGGTAGGACCTTAACAGCGATTGATGAAATCAAGTATCAAGATATTTTGCCTGGATTGAAGCCTGCATCTGATCAACACTGATAATTCCTGAGATTCCCCAACCCAGGTCTCTCTTGAAGGCAAAGGGTGAGTATCTCGGGCCTCTGACTACTTCAGTTTGCGCTAAGGCATCAGGGACATCGTATCCCAGCAAGAGAAAAATCTTGGCTTCAGGATCTAGGGCAGGAAATAGATGAGCCATATGGTTCAGGTGAGGTATGCTGCTAGCTATCTCTGGTGTTGCAATGTGGCTGCAGACATCCCGTAGCCCTCCTTTGAACAAGGAGCCTCAACGTGCTACAGAAGCACACCCAGAGTCAGCGGTGAGTGTCAATTGTGCAGCAGTGTGCAATGGCACACCAGCCCCTCGCGTGTGTCGTCAGATCTGCTTAGCCAAAGTCTACCCAGATTTTGATGTTCAGAAGGAAGAAGTGCACTTCATGATATTGACGTGTACCACACTGAGACACATGATGGGGAGGGAAGCTACTGGACTTTGTATAGAGTCATTAGATGGAAATTCCCAGTTTGTACTGCCGCCTGTGCTGGAATGGAACGGGGTGCTAGATGACCGCAGCCGCATTGCAATACCAGAGGTAGCTAGCAGCATACCTCACCTGAACCATATGGCTCATCTATTTCCCGCTCTAGATCCTGAAGCCAAGATTTTTCTCTTGCTGGGATTCGATGTCCCTGACGCCTTAGCGCAAACTGAAGTAGTCAGAGGCCTGAGCTACTCACCCTTTGCCTTCAAGACAGACCTGGGTTGGGGAATCTCAGGAATTATCAGTATCAATTGGATGCAGGCTCCAACCCAGGCAAATGCCTTAGCACCATCCATTCCAACAGCCTTCCGACACTCTTTAGCACCATCGAAAACAAGGATGCCGTTCCATCCTAAACGGCCGCCAGCAACCACCAGACGCTCACTAAGATGCTTTACACGGGCATATGCCTCTGCAACACCCTTTCCAACAGTTTCCCAACACCCTTTGACACCATGGAAGCAAGAGTACCATTCCAACCCTTAAAGGGTGCCAGAACGACCACCAGACTTTCACCATTGGCCTCAAGAGTTCCTGTACACCCTAAAAGGCCGCCAGAGGTGACCAGCAGACTTGCACCAAGAGGCTGAACTTGAAGATTGAACCTCAAGCTTTGCATGTTTTGCTTTGTTTGATGCTTTATTAATGGCTACTGTTTATCTTAGTTATATAGTTATCGGCTATTCAGTTAGTATTACTGTTTCCTGCTTAGTTTATAGTTAATTTTTTTTTTCTTCTCTTAATAGTGGAATTTACAATTCCAGGTGGGGAGTGTGCTGTCCAGACAGTTTAGAGTTAATGGGATTTGGATGGTTAGGTAGCAATTGTGAGCTGTTTCCTTAAGGGAATGCATCATGGTAAATGTAGTCCATGTCAAGTGACCACATCTGTAGTCCTGATTGGTCACTATAGTAACCCTTGTTGGTTGGGGGAGGCTCCCTCACTCTTACCTGTAACCACCGTTTGATACAATCATCATGGAGTTGAGACTTTTTTATCTTTCTACACTACAAGACGGATATGCAAAGAATTGGACGTTAAGAAGAACTTCGTCACAAATGTGAGTTATGAGGGTACCTGATGTACCATTAAAAAACACTTTGTTTTGGATGTTTTGTGTAGTTACTCTGTCTGCTTTATACAATCCAGAGAATAAAATGCAGAACAATAATTAAATGTTCCCATGCTTGCAATCCTTGGTAAGTTTCCCTCTGAGACATACTCTGTTGTCAATATATTTGGAGGGAGATGTATGGAGACCCCAGCAGCAAAGCACTGGTGTACTTGTGTACCATACCCTCAATTCATTGTGTATTATGCTGCAAATTATTTTTGGCCCCTAGATATAGCTATCCACTGCTGCAGAAATGCAATTAGATCTCACATAATGATTTCTTTTGCTTCTGGCTGGAAGTTCTGATCTTTATGTATGACATCAAGTTACATTATATGCTTGTAGCCAGGGGTGGGATTCTACTGGTTCTGTCTGGCTTTGTAGAACCGGTAGCTCTGAAGAGCAGCAGACATAGAACTGGTTCTATGTCTGCTGCTGTTTTGGCCTGCCCGCCCGCCCGTCCGCCCGCCCAGACTGTTACCTGACCTTTATTTCATGTTTTTTCAACCTCAGCTGCTTTGTGTGGCAAAGCTGTGGTTGAAAAAGCAGGAACAAAGTACTTTTTGAACCGCTGCACACCTGCACGCAGCGCTGCTCAGCTGTCCAGGCAGCAAGCTGACGATTCACACCCGCAAATCGTAAATCACTGAACTGGTAGTTAGACCAGTCGGATCCCACCCTTGCTTGTAGCAGAAAGAAAGTAAGAATTAAAGAACAGGCAAATGGCAATGAATTGTGGGGAAAATGAGAGGTGTTATTTCTGGGTAAAAACCATGTTAAAGGGCAGGTAATGATGGAATATGCAGACTCTGATGGGTTGACCTTATATATATATATTGGTTTTTATGATTGCTAAAGCATTTGGGAATTGATAAAAATGTAAAGTTGCAAAAATGATTAAAGTACAAAATAAAGTTTTAGTATAAAGGTAATCATTAGGTTTTGTAACTTATTGCTAAAGCCGTTCTTTCCGCCTCTTTTCTTTATAATTATATTAAATAAATTAATAAATGTATTAAATTTATTTTATTTTTCTTTGGGTGTTAGTTCAATCCTGTCATTTAATATATATAGTCTCTCTCAGACATATTGTACTCTTATTCTAAATTGCAACTATAAAGTTAATCTCTTACATCATAAACTACACAGGTACATCTATATATTATACTTATACAGATAGTCCTAAATAGTTCTTTTAGTGACCGTTCAAAGTTACAACAGTACTGAAAAATGTGATTTATGACCATTTTTCACACTTACAACCATTTTAGCATCCCCATGGTCATGTGATCAGAATTCAGATACTTGGCAACTGACTCATATTTATGACGGTTATAGTGTCCCGGGATCATGTGATCTCCTTTTGCGACCTTCTGACAAACAAAATCAATGGAGGAGCCAGATTCACTTAGCAACCGGGTTACTAACTTATCAACTGCAGTAACTCACTTAACAACTGTGGTAAGAAAGGTCGTAAAATGAGGCAAAACTCACTTAACAAATATCTCACTTAACAATAGAAAATTTGGACTCAATTGTGGTCGTAAGTCAAGGACTACTTGTATTTCTACCTTATTGTGCCTAATGTTGTATTTTCTCTCTTAAGCTGCCAATTGGTGAAACATTTAACCAAAAGACCTGTGTGGGCATTTTTATTTATTTTATTTATATTGGAATTTTTCAAACAAAAATGAGAACATGACTCAGAGAATAAAAATACAATGACAGGAACGATAGGCACATTAGTGCACTTATGTACACCCTCTCTACTAACCACTTAAGCATGAAGTAAGGTCCACGGAAGTCAACTTGTGACTGAAACTCTGAAAATGTGTAGCTGAATTAGGTAGGGCATTCCAGACTTTGACAACTCTATTACAGAAATCATATTTTTTACAGTCAAGTTTAGAATGGTTTACAATGAGTTTTCATTTGCCTCGCCTCTTATTGAGAATGACCTGCAGCAAAGTGGATGAACTCAGTTATAGTGGTGATGAGTGGGAGACTTGAAAGAATAGGGCTTTCTGTTCAAGGTCTGCAGAACACCTTTATGGAGCCCTGGTGGTTAGAATGCAGTATTGGAGGCAAACTCTGCCCATAGTCTGGAGTTCAATCCTGATGGGAACTCAACGTTGACTCAGCCTTCCTTCCTTCCTTCTTATTGTACCCTATGACTATCATTAAGTGTTGTACCTTATGCTTCTTGACTCTTGACAAATGTATCTTTCATGTATACTGAGAGTATTTACACCAAGACAAATTCCTTGTGTGTCCAATCACACTTGGCCAATAAAGTGTTCTATTCTATTCTATTCTGTTCTGTTCTGTTCTGTTCTGTTCTGTTCTGTTCTGTTCTTCCTTCCTAAGTTCATAAAATGAGGACCCAGATTGTTGGGGGCAATATACTGACTCTGTAAACAGCTTAGAGGGGGCTGTAAAGCACTATGGAGTGGTATAGACAGGAAGTCCATGTGGTCACTAGGAACTAAAAACAATGTGATGGCACATAATCAATTTTTCCACCAATAGATCACCATGGAAAGGTGCATATAGGGGACCGTAGGGGACTGTTAGGAAAACTACAATTTAGAATAAGCTGATTTTGGCGAAGGAGAGTAGGAACAGTTAGGGACTTTATTTACTCAAAATTAAAGGAAAAGAATCAGTATACCAGCTTCTTAATGAAGACTACAAAACAACAATATTAACAGAGAAGAGGTCTTATTTTGAACCAGGAGGATTGATTGTCAGACTACAAAAGTATTTGGAAATACCATTGTACTGAAACTTTGAATTAAGCTAACAATTTCCCATGCCTTCATGTGTAGCAGAGATTTAGTCTCTTAAGCAGGAAGATTACGCTTGAGAGTGGTATACCTCTCTTGCATAGTTTGAGTTTTGTTAAATTTTGCAATTTTTTAATCCTGAAAGAAATCTTCTTTTGGTAACTGTTAACAAAGAGACTTTCATAGTTTCTTTGTGTCTAATTTTAAATTCATGAATTGGAATGAAATTCCCCACTGCATGATGGTAACATAAATGCTGATACTTGGTTTCTACTATACCATCTGCTCATTTGAGAATAACTTGCACAATAAGATCAAATTTAAGTTTCCCTTCTTATTCTTCCAAGTTCCTGAGAAGCTATTTAGGTCACCGACTTACTTTCTTCATGTGTCATTTGAGAATTTTCTTAATTATTTTTTCATCCTCATTCTTGCAGTCATTATCAACGTTTGATATAGGGAGGATGGCCAGCTGCCATTAGCTGCATTTACTCCATGTGACATTGGTTCTCAACAGAACAGACAGTCATGGACTGTACTATCTGTTGAGGAAGTATTTTCTTTTTTGAGCAGAAACTACTTGGAACGGTTTGATTTAGACTTGTCCGCAGTTGTGGGTAGGCACCAATGCATACCTATGCTGTAAAGGGGTTGATGGTGAAGCATAGGTGCCAGATGGTTGCAGGTGATGGACACATATGTCCCCTGGTGTGTAGTGATACAAAAGTCTAAATCAAGCTTAAGGAAGAGAACATTAAGTCTTCCTTTGTGTTGCCATTTGTGCACTAGATGGTATAACAGACTAACATATATAGAAAATAATATTTGGAGATGAACATTTATTGGATCCTGTTGCATTTAGCAAAACATATTACGAAGTAAGTGAAAAAGGACTGCAGTCATAGTGGACAAAGGGGCTGTAGCCCTTCCACTACAAAGAAAAAAAATAAGACTTTGAGGACTTGATTTTAGGAGAAAAAAAGGTGAAAATATGAGAGAAGGGCTGTTTGTTTTTCATCGTATTTTGTGTTAGATCATGAAGAGAATCTGTTGCTGACCCATAAAGCTGAATATGGGGAGTGGGTGTAATTGGCAAAATGAGGTATAGGTGGGACAAAAGAGAATGTGTAGGAGAAGAGCAGATAGAACTGGGAGATGGGTTTAAATGTGCCATCAGCTCAGAATCATTATATTGTCAGAAGCGATCCAAATCCTTAAAAGCTGTGGCAAAATGTGGTACTTAACAACTGCCTTGATTAACAAGAAATTTTGGGCTCTGTTGTGGTCATAAGTCAAGGATTATCTGTAGCGATAAAGTATAGTTCCGGTCAAAGATGTAAAATTGGTTTCCCATTCTGGTCTGTCTTGAAGGGTTGAGAGCCATGGATGTCTTCCCACAAATGTTGAACAAATCTCACAGCCACTCTATAAGCAATCCACATCATGTTTGAATATTTCTCAGTTACACCATCAACACCTACTATTTTAAAATGTCCTCGTGGCATTTTTGATTTTCTTTCTTGGACATGAACATTTAACAGATCATTCGGTTCATTTTTGCTCTTTGAAGTATCATTCTTATACAAATCTTTAAAATGCCAATTTTCTTTCTCTTTGGTTTCATCTCAGATCATTTTGTTGCGTTAATCTTTAATTCCATTCACTCTGCAGGAATTCTATTTTTAACACAATTGCCTTGCGTTTACTCTGCCTCTTTTAATCATTTCATGTTCTCTTTGGCTCCATACTTTGTAGGTTTATTTTTGCTTCCTGCTCAAAATATACAGTATATTTTATCATCATTTTTGTAGCAATCATTCTCTAACACTGTCTGCTTTTCCCCACTCATCTTGATCTCTCTCGTTTCATCCTTCCATTAAGTTTCCTTTTTATCCTTCCAGTTGGGGTAACTCTACACACTTCCAGAGCACTCTCTAATGTAATTCTTTTAATTCTGTACAAAGCCAGTAATCACATCATCATCTTTCTGTATGTCCACTTGCCATTCATTCTGTTGGGAGATGATCAATCTAATAGCTTTTTTTAAAAAACTGTCTTTTTCTTCCTACAGTATTCTACTTTTACTTCAGCCTCCTTCACTTCTTTATTTGTTTTATTTTGCAAATTTACATAGGAGTCCATCTCATAATAAAGAATTCTGGGCAACTTATAAGCAGAATAAAAAATAAACCCATCTAATTAAATTAACAATTAAAACCATATAATAATATGAAAAATAAACATAAATAAGGGCAAAAATAAAACAGAAAAAGAACCCAAAGACAGCAAGAGAACTACCATAGAACCATTTTGTAAGCTCCCTATGGAGTTCCAGAGGACATGGACCATAGCATAAAAGGTATGTCTCCTACTTAGCAAATAGGAACCACAGCATACCTTGTCCCTCATATAATCTGGCCAATAACATGTAGGATTTTAAAGGTCAAAACTAGAGCCTTGAACTGCACCTGGAAGTAAACTGGCAACCAATGTAGCTTGCAGGGCAAAGTGTAATGTGTTATGTTCTGTGCATGGGCGCTAAGGAGGAGATGAGCCGGTGAACAGTGAACTTCAAACTCTTTATTTACATGTGTAACAGCTCAGCTCTATGGCCACAATGGACCCCTTTATATAGGCAAGCTCTTGAGTATTTAACCAATGAAGACACAGGGAGCACTAGCTCCGTTAACCAATGGGAGAGGCTCGTTAATAGCCAATCAGATTCTCCTGAATGGACCAATCCGATGTCGCTATTATCAGCCAATCAGAAGTCCAGGGCCAGAACCCTGCACCTTACTTCAAGCTCTTAATAATCTTTATTCCAGTACTTTTATTAATTCACAACACCCCTTCCCCCCAGGTTCCGTTTAAGGGGTGTGGTCACGTAGTCTTTGAGGTAGGCAGGTTGTTTTGATTGTCTATTTGATTTACATTGTTCTCCCGGTATTTGGCTACAGTCTTGTTGGGGTAGGATGTTATCTGGTTAAGAGGGTGCCTCCAGTTCTGTATTCAAATTTTCGTTGCCGCTAATGTTCTCGGCATCTCCTTGAGGCGAGCTCACCCCCATCCCCGATCCTTCTTCACATGTTGCCTCTGAGCGGTCATTACTTCCGCTTAAGCTTTCTGCCATTTCAAATTCAGCTTCCTTGGTATCTCCTCCCCCCTTGGTTTGGAAGTCAGGAGAGTCGGAGATCCCTGACTGTAGCCTTGAACGCAGCTGATCAATATGGCGCTTCCATATTCTATTATCGTGACATCTCACGTGGTACGATCTGGGGCCAGTAACTTGGACTACAGTTGCCTCGACCCACAATGGATCGCCTGAAAAGTTTCTAGCGAAAACCAAGTCGCCTACCTGGAAGTTACGGCATTTCCCGCTGGATCTGTGTGGTTTTTCAGGTTCA
>BHEV01068482.1:0-24972 GCA_004319985.1 Emydocephalus ijimae | reverse complement strand
TATGCCTATCTGACTAACGCTGCACATTCTGTTTAGCTTGTCTCCTTAACCCTGGTTGGGGAACACAGGCTTAACACTTTTGATGCAGTATAACGAGACTTTGCCTTTAACGATCACGTGTGATGCATCACCATTCAGAATGGGCGCCATTTTGAGCCATGTTTTGCCAAATGGTAGTGAAGCCCCTGTTGCCTATTTCTAAAAGACGTTATCAAAAGCAGAACGCAATTACAGTCAAATTGATAAAGAGACCCTTGCTATTGTGTCTGCTGTTAAGATATTTCATGAATATGTGTATGGCTGAGCCTTTACTATAGTGACTGACCAGAAACCTTTGCTGGGAATAATAGTGGGAGATAGGCCAACACCTTATATATTATCTCCCAGAATGACTCGCTGGTCAGAATTCTTAGTGGCATATAATTACAAGTTGCAACACCGCCCGGGGAAGGCCATTCCCCACGCCGATGCATTGAGCCGTGCACCACTTCCGGAGACCATTGATGACCCCGCTCTGACAGTTACAACACTGCAGATCGAGACACTTCGAAAACTGCCACTAACAGCCCGAGACATCGCTTTGGAAATGAAACGCGACCCCATTTTAGCACGAGTCCTCAGCTGGGTCAAGCGCGGATGGCCATTGGACCAGATACCTGACGACTACGTCCCATTCAAGAATCGACAAACGGAACTATTTTCCCAGAAGGGCTGCATTATCTGGGGTGATAGAGTTGTTGTCCCAGAGCGGCTATGACGAGTGATACTAAGAACCTTGCACGATGGCCACCCCGGCATCGTGTGCATGAAAGCCCTCGCACGTAGCTACACGTGGTGGCTGGGTATCGACAAGCAGATCGAGACATGGGTAAAAGCTTGTCACAAATGCCAGGAAGTAAGCAACGCCCCTCCAAAAGCAACCCCGACTGAATGGGAAACACCGAGGTGACCATGGTCCCGTATTCATCTGGACTTTGCGGGACTTACCAAAGGACACACATTTTTATTAACGGTGGATGCCTACTCGAACTGGCTTGAAATCCATGAGATGAGATATACAACAACCGAATCAGTCATCAGGAAACTAGACAGACTATTTGCAACACATGGATTACCAGACGTTCTGGTATCCGACAACGGGCCCCAATTTACCGCGCTGTCCTTTGAACAGTACCTGGCCAACCACGGTATTCGCCATGCGCTGACTTCGCCGGCGCATCCTGCGGCCAACGGAAGGGCCGAGCGCATGGTACAATTTGTCAAGAGAACGTTGCATAAAATGGACTATGGCGATATAGAAGACAAGATTAACCGGATACTCCTTTTGCAGCATATCACTCCGCACAGCATCACCAACAAAACTCCCGCTGAGTTATTGATGGGGCGGAAACTCCGCTCCCACCTTGACCGTCTGCACCCATCATATGAACCTGAAAAACCACACGGATCCAGCGGGAAATGCCGTAACTTCCAGGTAGGCGATTTGGTTTTTGCTAGGAACTTTTCGGGCAATCCGTTGTGGGTCGAGGCAACTGTAGTCCAAGTAACCGGCCCCAGATTGTACTGTGTGAGATGTCACGACGATAGAATATGGAAGCGCCATATTGATCAGCTGTGTTCAAGGCTACAGTCGGGGATCTCCGAGTCCCCTGACTTCCAAACCGAGGGGGGAGGAGATACCAAGGAAGCTGAATTTGAAACGGCAGAAAGCTGAAGCGAAAGTAATGACGGCTCAGAGGCAACATGTGAAGAAGGATCAGGGATGGGGGCGAGCTTGCCTCAAGGAGATGCCGAGAACTTTAGCGGCAATGAAAATTTGAATACAGAACTGGAGGCACCCTCTTCACCGAATAATGTCCTACCCCAACAAGACTGTAGCCAAATACCGGGAGAACAACGTAAATCAAATAGACAATCAAAACAACCTGCCTACCTCAAAGACTACGTGACTGCACCCCTTAAACGAAACCCGGGGGGAAGGGATGTTGTGAATGAATAAAAGTACTTGAATAAAGATTATTAAGAGCTTGAAGTAAAGTGCAGGGTTCTGGCCCTGCACTTCTGATTGGCCGATAATAGCGACATCGGATTGGTCCGTTCAGGAGAATCTGATTGGCTATTAACGAGCCTCTTCCATTGGTTAACGGAGCTAGCGCTCCCTGTGTTTTCATTGGTTAAATACTCAAGAGCTTGCCTATATAAAGGGGGCCGTTGCGGCCATAGAATTTAGCTGTTACACATGTAAATAAAGAGTTTGAAGTTCACTGTTCACCGGCTCTTCTCCATCCTTAGCTCCCATGCACAGAACGTAACAGTATCATACAATTTCAGTACTATCAAAGTTTAGTAGAGATTTGTTAGGCGAGATTGAAGTCCTGTCTAATTCTTCATATTATTTCTTTCCTTAAATTTATAAGGCTGCTCACCTGACATAAAGTTGTAGGCAGAAAATACCAGTTAAAAATGAAAATTAAACAGTAATAATAACAAAATCAATCACACCCCTCAATCAGTGGTGGGATCCAGCTGGTTTGGGCTGGTTTGGTAGTAAAAATTCTGAACTGCCTGGGTGAGTGATTGTTAGCTGCAAGGCCCGAATCCTGGCCTCCTCCTATGTTGCCTTGTGGCCCCTGAGGCCCCAGTGCACTTGCCTGTAGTGCCTTTTATGCCTCTTTTCTAATTTACTATTCTCTGAGTTGAGCTGGGAGTGGGACTTCAGCTCATGGTCTCCTGCTTTCTGTCCTAATGCCTCAACCACTAGACCAAACTCGCTCTCTTTAATTAGCACTGGAGTTTCTTTCATAGTACTTCAGTTCTCTGCCTTAATGACTGGGTGGGTGTGGCCAATTTAATTGGGCTCACCCTTAGGAAATTTTTCCTTAGTCCTATGTTGCTTCTCTCTTTGGTTAGTTTCCATCCATTGTTTCGTGTTGTGACTTTTGGTGCTTTGGAAAATAGATTGACTCCCTCATTTTTGTGGGAGCCCCTTAAATTTTCTGAGATAACAATCAGTGGAACATCTTGCTTCCAGAAGTTGTAAATGCTCCAACACTGGAACTTTTAAAGAAGAGTTTGGATAATCATTTGTCTGAAGCAGTGTAGGGTTTCCAGCCTAAGCAGGGGGTTGAACTAAAAGACCTCCAAGGTCATTTACAATTCTATTATTCTATTCTATTTTTATGGATCAGGAAGAAAAACTCCAGTACTAGCTAAAGAGAGCTAGTTTGGTCTAGTGGTTGAGGCTCTAGGACAGAAAGCAGGAGACCATGAGTTCAAGTCCCAGCTTGGCCATGAAAGCCAGCTTGGGGGACCCTGGGCTTTCAAAAAGAGTGAGGGAAGTACATCCCAAAAGGACAGTGCCAGGAACCACTAAAACAATGCAAAAAAATTAAAACAGCCATTCCCCCTTTTTAAAAAAGTAAACACAGCAGCTAAGAGGTAACGAAGAGCAGCTGCTCATGCTAATTGAAAACCTGGGCATGCTGCCTAAAGCCATTAACCCTCCCAACTTTATTATTCTATGTTCTATATGTTTTAAATTCACAGTAGAAGCAATAGAGCTCACTGGTCCACACACACATACACAGCTGTATGATCAAGCTGCATCATTGTCCCTTCTCTACCTCCACCCCCCAAGAAACAAGAAGTAGCCAACACTGCAGCAGATATAAAAAGTCTTGGGGATATATGGCTGTAGGGAGTATCAGCTGATCATAGAAGTGTTACTTAATACTCTTTATAATGAAAATGATTGTACTCTTGTCCTTCTTCCTGAAGGAAAGAAGTTAATTCCATCTCTAGATGGGTGATTTCACTGCCCTAATCCTGTCAGTTTCTGTTGTTTATTGACTTGATTCAGCATGTATCAGCTGCATTCCAGCTGCAACTGTTAAGTAGTTCTTGGCTGTCTGCCCAGAGCTATTAACTGAAGAGAGAGAGAGAGAGAGAGAGAGAGAGAAAGAAAGAAAGAAAGAAAGAAAGAAAGAAAGAAAGAAAGAAAGAAAGAAAGAAAGAAAGAAAGAAAGAAAGAAAGAAAGAAAAACCTCTCTTGCACTTTATTTTTAGCCGGTTCTCCAAACTGCATATGTAATTAAATAACTGTTCCAGCGAACTGGTGAGAGCCTCAACGATATCTTGCAAACCAATTGTTATACTTTTTTAAAAAAGTTGAGGATTCAGTTACCTCACCAACAATTTTCCTTGAGCTCGTTGAATTGAAAAACAAGATGCAGAGATAATATGTTCTTCAGTTATGGAAAGCTTAAATAATGTTGGGCTTACTAAGAACTAGGACAGAAAGCAGGAGACCATGAGTTCAAGTCCCAGCTTGGCCATGAAAGCCAGCTTGGGGGACCCAAGAAAAAAAATTAATAGGATTTTGCTCCGATGGTGCCAGTGTTATGCTTGGGAGAAAATCTGGAATGAACACTAATGATGCACTAGTGAAAGCCTCTAGAGATGGAGCACTCACTATGTGTTATGATGTTGCAAGTTCCTTTGGGTGGAACTTGTTAACACATTATTTCTACTTATATTTTGGTATAGCAATCAAATAAATTATCTAAACTGTTTGAATGTGCTTTGTTTCTTGGAACAAACTATATTCTTGTGGTTCTATAAAAACAGAGAAAATTGATTAAATTCCTGTGTCTTAATCTGAATTCAGATTGATTGAGTTTAAAGCTTAATTCCTTGTGAGTATATTAAAATATCAATTTAAAGAATATGTTAAACATCTGGGTAAAATATTAGAAACAAAGCTGGGGTTTATTTGTATCAGTGCTAGTGCAAAAATAAAATGAGAGGCTTCTTGAAGTTCAAATAGAAAATGGCATCCATATCTTAATCAACTACTATCAATTTTAATAGATAAAATAGGGATTGAACAGAGATGGAAATATAAATATTTCCTATTGTCAAATCTGCTGGAACACCTACAGACTAACTCACATTATAATTGCAAAGGAAAATATGAAACTGTTTTTCTTTCCTGAATGTAATTAAATTAATGGCATTTTAATTATTTTGCAGAAAAATCGATATCAAAATATGGCAGATAATACAATAGTCTCAAACCTTTTACTATTCAAGTTTTTCAAAATCTAAATATGATTTTGGTGAATAGTTTAAGCATATAGTGACATAGAAAATTTGGAAATCATGTACTTATAAAATATATCTCTCTATATAAACATTGGTGGTGTACTAAGAATATGACAGCATTGATGGAGAACTCTGGAGATTAATCTGAGGGGTGGGGTGCAGACATTTCATTTCAGATTTTGGAGGTGGGTTGAATGAAGGGTAGGGTATCTTAGAAATATCTAAAGGCAATCCCTGGTGTAGATAGCATTTACTCACATTTTTAAAAATATTTTTTAAAATATTAGGGCAAAGAAGCACTCTTGAGTTGGCCATGCCCACCCAGTCACATGACAACACTGGGCATGCCCAGCCAGTCACATGACTGCCTAGCCATGTCAATCCAGTCATATGACCACCTAGCATGCCCACAGAACCAGTAATAAAATTTAAATCCCACCACTGCCCTCAATACATTACATCTCTGAAAGCATACCCTCATACAGCCGTCTGAAAAATGGGCTCACTGAATTTCCTGGCCCAATGTCTGAAGAAAAATCCATGTTCTTCTTTCCCACAATGGCCAATCAGCTACCTCTGGAAAAGCCACGGATTGGATGAGCCTAACAACACTCTTATTCCATGGTAGCTTGTTTTTAGAAGATCCCATTTTGATCCTGTCGTGGCTTTATCTTCTATAGGCTCTCCTTAGGCATTCAGTGGAGCATACTTGGGTGGTAATAAAAGTAGAAGGATGGAGTTGTAATATGCTTCCCCTATCTTCTATTTCTTTCCTGTAAATGAGATTCTGCACTATCACCAATGAGAAACCCTGAGCACTAAGGTTGGTGAAGTAGGAACTAGTAGTTGCCAGGTGAGAGAGAGCCATTTGTAAATATATTTCAACCATCCAAACTCTTCTGCTATATCAAGCCAAGAGGTTCATGCAAGTCTCAGGAGATTGGTGATTTACCCCTTGGGCCAGAGCTGATGCCATGTTGAATAAGAAAATCTGAAGAAGACTTCTATTCATATTGAATCAAAGATCAGAAATGCTCTTGCAATCATGGAATCTAATTATATGTATTTTCATAAGCATCTTGAATATGAGTAGCAGTAGCAATAACATTTAGACTGTTTCACAGTGCTTTACAGACCTCTCCAAGTGGTTTACAGAATCAACGTCT
Source organism: Emydocephalus ijimae (assembly GCA_004319985.1). Taxonomy (NCBI): domain Eukaryota; kingdom Metazoa; phylum Chordata; class Lepidosauria; order Squamata; family Elapidae; genus Emydocephalus; species Emydocephalus ijimae. The sequence continues at coordinate 18,703 of BHEV01068482.1, read as the reverse complement.
TGACCCCAACAATCTGGGTCCTCATTTTATTGACCTTGGAAGAATGGGAGGCTGAGTCAACCTTGAGCCAGTGAGATTCAAACTACCAAAGTGCTGGGAGTTGGCAGTCAGCAGAATTAGCCTGCAGTATTGTGCCATGGTGGCACAGTGGTTCGAATGAAGTTTTAGAAGTTTTATTTATACCAATCAATATGGCATGATCACATATGCCATATGCCAGACAAGTTCCCTATATGAGAGTGATATAGCGGACAGACCCGGTATTTATGATCAGATTGCTGAAATAAGTTTATAAGCTTTGCCTGATTCCCTTTTGAAGACATCTATGTTGTCACCCATCATCACATTTAACTACGTGAAGAACTGCAAATAATGATTGATTTCTATAATCGCATTCCCATCATAAATGGGGGAAAGGCATGAAAACATACATTCTGTTATCTACAAAATGAGTATCTATAAGATTAGGAAGATAAAAACATTCTGGTGGTGACATACCTTTCAATTCATTCATTTTTGCAGTTCATTCATTTTGTATGCTATGTCCTACCAGTCATTCGGTTTTTCTGAATAGCTTGTAATTGATTGGCTATATAGATGCACATTGCACAAGTGAGTGACAAAAGGCACAAAATTGCATATGATATTTTTTAGATAGGTTTTGTTTCTACAGGATGAAGGAAACTCTGTTTTGGTCCTAGACATTATGGTTAAGTTCATCAAATTTCAATAAAACATTTTGGAGAGTATTTTTTTGGGGGGGGGAATCTGATGTGAAACTGGAAAGAAAGTACATAAGTTTAATAATTTCAGTACTTCTAGTACATTAACTGGTTAACATGTAGGAAGAAAATTGCATCTTAGAAGATGCAGTTTAAGGTTCCTGTTGTGAATGAATAAACGTGTTAATAAAGTTATCAGAGCTTGAAGTCAAGTGCAGGGTTCTGGCCCTGCACTTCTGATTGGCCGTTAATGGCGATATCAGATTGGTCCGTTCAGGTGAATCTGATTGGCCATTAACGAGCCTCTCTTATTGGTTAACGGAGCTAGTGCTCCCTGGTTTTCATTGGTTGAATATCTAATAAGTTGCCTGTATAAGGAAGGCTGTAGCAGCCATTGCTTTGAGCTGTCACACCATGTAAATAAAGAGTTTGAAGTTCACCGTTTCACCGGCTCGTCTCCATTATTCGCGCCCATGCTCCAAACTTAATAATTCCAGCAAGCAAAATTTGTTTTGCCTCTCTAGCCAGTTCCCTGATGAAGAGAAAGTGGCAATTTTTGATTTTTTGTTGTAATTCTATACTTCTAATCTTTTACCTTAGTTAATGTCTAGTTATATGAGGACTTTGCACTTCAGTGTTACTAGTGTGCTTTAACTTATATTTTCACAATTTTTCATGGAGAGTTTTAAAAAATAAAAATTATATAAAAATATTAGACCAGGTCCAGGAGTGCAAATGCGAAAGCATTTATTTTCTAGGGAGTTTTAACATTTCTACAGGACAATGTATTCTCCCATTTAACATAAATGGGAAAACATTTTAGAATATTTACTATCCCTATCTTCACTGTGGCTTTCAGGATGATAAGAAGAGGTGTAATGAATCCTTGATGAATTTTGTTTTGCCACCAGCCCACTGGGGAAAAATGCTTAAATTAATTCTCAGAGGGGTCTGTGGTAAAAATTGTTTTTCCCTACTATTCTTAGATCAGAAAATCTGACCCTGGCTGCATGTTTTAATCTTGTAGAACCTCCCTTCCTCTGCAAGGCACTGTAGACCACTGCTATGGAAGCTTAAACTATCAATATGGGGATATGGTTAGATTTCCAAGAAAAATGGACTATTTCTTCATTTCCACTTTCCTGTGCCCACTTAGGGTATTAGCTGTGCTTTGCAGCTTTGCTTCTGCTTACCTTCTGAAAGCACTGATTTTTTGCCCTTCCTTCTTTCCTTCCTTCCTCTATTATAAAAGACCAATATACTAGCTGATTTATGAGTGATACAAGATTCTTCCTGCAGCATCTCTTCTAGTGACTGGCTAGCTTTTTAGGCAGCTGGGTTGGTGGCTTGCTTCCAGTCTATCCAAAGTGGTTGAATTGTTCTCTGAGAAGCCATGTCTTTTTGATTCCCCTTTTAACTCTAGGGAACTGGCATGCAACCTCTCTATTTACAACTTGACTCCTAGCGTAACAAGTCTCTGCAAGCATCCTGTCACAAAATTATTTCTCCCCTAGCACTTTTGGCTGCATCTTTAATTTCTGTGTTGGGAAGCAATGGGCCTGTTGTTGCCTAGAGAACAGAATATGGAACTAACAAGATTCTGCCAATTTTATCTGAAATTAAAGTCAGCATTCTACTTTTGTGTTGATTTCTTCTTGCAAGCATTTCCAACATAGCATAATAATGAATGACAGCCAGACAAAATTAAACTCTGAAGCTTATGTCTTACCTCCAACTTCAATAACATTGATGAGCTTACTATGTTTGGCTATCTTTCTCTCAATCTGCAAGGCATAATTGCTTCAAACTCCATATAATTTTAATTCACCTCTGTCTTTATATTTTGAAGCCATTTATGATGTCCTCTGATTTTCATCTTTAACTTTTTAGATAATGACTTGGGTGGCTAGAATGGTCACTATTGAGTTGGATATAGGATGGAATGTTTTGTAAAAAATAAAGGCATCATAGAGATAAAATAAATTTCTAATTATCTTTGGAATGTAGTAGAAAAATGGCATTGAAACACAACATTCATTTTTAATTATATGATCTACAGTTCTTTCCTTGGCAAGTTGTTTATTACATGTTGTCAATTTGCTGTGCTCAGAAACCACTGATCTTAACTGTTGTTGATCACCCCTGAAAGCCTGGTTCATACACATAAGGCTATCTTTGATGATAACAGCATCAATTAAAGATGTTTGCATATTAAAAAATAACCACTGCTGATCAAATGCTTGGATTTCCTAAATGATGAACATGTTCTGCTCTTGCTTCTTTTCATAAGATTATCTAATTTCTTGTTACTTTAATGCAAGAAATCAATAAATCCTGCAATCAGAAAGAAGGAAGATGGAACTATTTTACTCCTAGTTATTCTAAAACAAGACACTATATAGGAGGAGAAAGAATTAAAAATGCTCTTGTGTAAGAAAAGTATCAAAAGGGCCAAAGACGTTATTCATATATCTTTCCCCCAGGATCTGCAGAGATGCATTCACCTAGAAAACTTACTCTAAGTTTGCCCAAGGGCACTGTGATATCAATCTCTAGGTGAACCTTTGAATCAATAAAATATCTCCTCAGACAGTCACTTGCTGAAAAAAAAAAAGATAGAATGAAAGGTGTTAAGTTCTGAGCATGGGTGCAAGGAACGGAGATGAGGCAATGAACAGTGAACTTCAACTCTTTATTAATCATCGTGAACAGAGCAAAAACCCTAGGGCATCAGCAGCCCTTTTATAGGGCAGGCTGCTGACCTATTAACCAATGAGAAACATGGGAGTGTTAAACCCTTGAACCAATGAGAGTGGCTCGTTAACAGCCAATCAGATTCCCCAGAACGGACCAATCTGATATCGCTATTATCGGCCAATCAGAAGTGCAGGATTAGAACCCTGCTTTTTCTTTAAGGTTTGTTAAAACTTTATTTAAGCATTTTTATTAGTTCATAACAAAAGGAATAGAGTTATTATGGAAATCTGGAATGTATCTTTGTCATGGGGGTCAGGGGCATTTTCAATTTGAGGATCACGCATGGCATTTGAGTGGTGTTCTGGGCAACACACCCAGAAGTCCCTATAATAATCCCTCCCCATTTTCTGTCATTTTAAAAATTGTAAATGAAAGTCACCTTCAACATTTCAGGAATGGGACTATCTGTGGGTTTGGGTGGTACACAACTAGGTGCCAAGCACAAGGCAGCTTTGGGAGCTCCCAGGAGTGTCAGCTGGTTCTTGCTTCATCATTGACTAAGGGACAATATCCTGCAATACACCTAAGAAAAGCTGGTTATCCAAGGAGGGTTGTTTGGCAGATACAAATCTTTTTCTTCTGTTATTATTTATTTCTAAGCACCTACTATCAGTGGTAACTAGTTCTCCCTGTATAATGCATATGCTAACTTTGAATCAGTTAGAGATATTTTGTAGGTATTTTCCTTTCCACCCATTTTATTATAAGTATAATAATAACAAAATATAAAAATATCTGATGAGAGAAAATGGAACTGTTTTCTATTGCCCCAGAGGACAACAGGACAGGATCCCAACCAGGGGTTAAAAACTACCAAAAAAATAATATAATGGTGAAGACTAGAGAAGATTTTCTCTCTGTACTTTAACAATTTGTGGAGTGGTAAGTGCTCCTTTGCTGAAAATTTTCAAACAGAAGCTGAATTGTCATCTGTTAAAGATATTGTAATGGATCCTGTACTGAGCAAGGGGAGTGGAACCAGATGGCCTCCATATTACTTTCCAACTCTGTGATTCTAACAAATTCTTTTGTATGATGTACAATAAGATTAACAACATCAGTCCCTGTCTTCATACCCATGAAGATCCTAAAAGTAGATGCCACAATCTGTATTACAGATCAAATGGAAATCTTTAAAAAAAAAACAAAAAAACCCCCAACCCACTAACATTTGAACATCTGTCTAAAAAATTAGTCTTCAACATGTTTACATTCAGAACTCGTTATTAATCTCAATCTAGAAAATGTACTCCCTGTTCAGCACTTTTCTTCATCTCTCTTCCTTCTGTTTATTTCATGAAAAGCAAAAACAATAACTGGATTTCTAAAGATAATATTTGGTTAGGTATAGTTAGGACAGTTCTGAATTGTGACCTGGTTATGAAAGATTAATGATATTTCTTCTTCATAAGTTGTGGTCAGAAGTCCCTTAAGCTTGTTGGAACTATAATTCCAAACTTGTGAAGAATAGCAGATAGCAACAGGTGAATAGTCCAGATGTAGAGCAGATACTTGCTAGTACAAGAAGATTGTCCACTGAAATCTGCAAAGTCTGATACTGGTGAATTACTTGATTGAGTTATCTTGATGTAAATGATTTAAAACTAGCTACTGATATTTATATTAATATAGAAAAGATATTTAAACTCATACCAAAGTTTACATAAACCTTACTCAATCTAGAGCCATTTTAGTTAAGAATTTTTCACTACATAAATTAGGAGTGGCTGGTTTATAAGGGACTATATCATTTTTTGGAATGGCTAGTTTATACTTAGCAGACTGCAACCCTATGGAAATTCTGAATGCAAGAATAAATGCAAGACTTAGGTGAATTTTTCTTCAGATCTACAGAGGCTTGAAATAGTAATAGAAAAAGAGGGGAGTGTGAATTTTTTAAAAATGCCAGTTAAAATGTGGGACAAAAAAAAATAATATACACATCAATCAGTGTCTAGTAACACTTTCCATAATGTTACTTATTACAGATTTCCATCAAATATGCATTGTTCTCATGAGCCATATTACAAAAGCATTTTTAAAAACATAAAATTATATGAAAAGAAGCTTCATTTTGTAGGAGAGATGAAGTTCATTTTTAAAAGAAAATCAGAACCCTATAATTGTTAAGGAAAAAGTCATATAAATCACATATTTTGCTAGTGACAATTTTTTTTAGCTATCCTAAGCCTTCATAATATCCTTTGTATCAGCTAATAACCATGTAAAATAAAGTCAGCTGTCAGGCAAATTGCACAATAATGTAGCACATTTTGTGAGTTTGCCAGTACCTTCCATTGCTCTGATTTTCTGAAAATTCCACTGAGCTCCATTCATTTGTAATGGAATAAAGATGGAAGAGTAGATGACAGGAAACCATTTATTCTGCTTCTGTAGAGTAGGACTGAGTCTGAAAGATGAAAGGTGGGAGATGTTCAATTCTCCTAGAAACTATCTGATTATTGACCCTGTCTTCCTACTTTGAGACAGCTGCTTAGTAGTTACTGCTGTCAACACCTTCAGTATATTCAGTGGAATGCCTTTATCAAGTATCTTGTCCTAACTGTGATATTGGTGGTAGGTAGAGATCATTGTCCACCTAACTGGTATGTTGAAGAAGCTGATAAAAATGAAATAAATTTTATAATTGTTTATTGGCTCTCAACCACTGTGCTGTGTGGTTGAGACAGTTGCCTGTCCTCAGATCCATCTCATATCTCATAATTTAAATAGCTTTTTTTAGTGAAGATAAAACATGAAAAATGCATGTTCAAGGGATGGTGTATCCATAGAATACAAGAAGCAAGGTTTTCTTTGTTGGACAAGGCTAAAACTTATAAACAGACAAATTATGGATTTTTCTACCAGTTCCTGGTTCATTATGTACAGTAAAATACAGTATTAGCCTATCAGGGTTCAGATCTAAAAGTATCCATAAATTAAGAGCACTTGCAAACAAACAAAGCAATTGTGGTGCTAATATGCAAGTGTTAAACATATTGTGCAAGATGGCCCACAATGTGCATTCTTTGGTTCAGTGGTGGGATTCAAATTTTTTTACCACTGGTTCTGTGGGCGTGGCTTGGTGGGTGTGGCAGCGGAAGGATACTGTAAAATCTCCAGTCAGAGGTGGTATTTCTTGGTTCTCTGAACTACTCAAAATTTCTGCTACCGGTTCTCCAGAACTGGTCAGAACCTGCTGAATACCCACCTCTGCTTTGGTTCCTAGAAGATCTGCATGAAGCAATGCCAGAGGCAATCACCTGGACAGCTGAACTGGACATACAGTTATGAAGCCACTGCCAATTATAAGTTTTATGTGGACTGTGAATATATGTTTACTTCTCTTCTGTCACGTTCTCATCATACACTAAATAATAGTAATTAAGAACAAACCATTGATTTAATTTAAAATGTGTTGCAAATCAAAATAACTTTCCTTTTCTGGAGATAGGTTTTCTCATCCCACTAAATGAGAAACAAACAAGCCATACCCTTGGCTTAATATCTTATGCAAAATTCCTAATCATGCACAATAAATAAGGAACTATGTCATTTTATCTTTCATTATTAGATTTGAGCCTAAATGGATAATTGGGAATTTCCAAGTTGTAATATTGAAGGGGATGATGAATGAATTTTACAAGAAGATCAGGAATATGAATAGGCATTATAACTATATTCTGATAAGAAAAGTGTTTGGAATGCAGAAAATGTGCCAGTTTTTGTGCTAATAGGACATAAATAGGCTGGCGTTCTTTCTTTATCTGGCATTTGTCCATGTAGTTTTCTACTGATATTGCTAGAAGTAGAATAGGATTCTAAGACCTTACGTGTGCAAACAGTGTTCTTTGTCTGAGCAATAATTCCTCTCTTCCAGTTTCTAGAAGTAAGTATTATTATATGGTAGTCTTCCTCGGCCTGGATAGGCCCTTCAGATATGTGGCCTTCAAACTCCCAGAATTCTTAGCAGTTACTGAACAGTGGGGTCCTTTGTACTCTCTAAGATTTGTGCTTTTCTTGCAGACATTTCATTATCAAACTAAATAACATTCTAGTTCTAGAAGGGAATGCAGTTTCCTCTTGTTTTTATATACTATATATATGCATGACTGTATTCTCACTCACGCTAGTAATACTATTACTAAATTTGCAGATGATACAACTGCCTACTGAGATGAGATGGACTGGTTGCTTTCATGGTGTGGAGACAATAACTTGGTCCTCAACACCAGTAAGACCAAGGATCTTATAGTGGGTTATAGAAGGAACAGATCAGACATCCAATGCTTATCAATGGAGACTGAGTGGAGCAAGTGGCCAGTTTTAAGTTTCTGGGTGTTATCATAAAAGAGGACCTGACCTGGGGTGTTCACATTGCAGCACTGGTCAAAAGGGCCCAGCAGAGATTATATTATCTCAGACTTCTCAGAAAACAACAATTGATTGAAAAACTGGTGGTGATCTTCTACCGCTGCAGCATAGAGTATCTTGACTTACTGCACCTGTGTATGGTTTGCCAATTGCACAGTGGCAGATAGGACAGTGGCAGATAGGACAGCACTCCAGAGGGTTAATGTCATTGCCCAGAAGATTATTGGTTGCCCACTCCCCTCTTTGGAAGAGCTTTATAGCTCCTGCTGCCTTAAGAAAGTTCAAAATATTCTCAAAGATCCATCTCATCCTGGGTACCCTTTTTTTGATTTATTACCATCTGGCAGATGGTACAGGATAATAAAAACAAAGACAAATAGGCTGAAAAACAGCTTCTATCCCAGATCAGTAACTCTATTGAATTCTACTGTATAGTATATTAATGCAATATCAGGAGTTTTCAATTCAATGTATAGAATGTGAGGTATGTGGTTTGTGTTTATTTTCATAGTCATAACGTACACTGAAGATGGTATTTAATTTCATTGTATGAAGTGCAATGACAATAAAGTAAACTAAACTAAACTAAACTACTAGAGGCTTGTCTTGTGGAAGTGTTCCTGATGTTTTCTTGATTAGTTGTTGTTTACTGCATTGTTTCTGCATTGGTATTCCTTAATTGGGGTATTGTTTAGTTCTTTTGCATCAATAATCATTGAACTGACCAGTTCTGGGAGACAAAGTTTATTTGTTGCAAAGATACCTGAGACTGGGGGAAGGTTGAATGAAATCCAGTTACAATATTTTGCCACTTTCTCCTGGAAAGAGACATGAGTACAATGAGCGATCCTTTCTTTTAATGGTAGAAACCATCAGTTGCAGAATTTCCTAAACACTCATCTCAAAATGGTTTGATTAGGCTTACATTCATATTCCACTTAAGACTCTCTGATGCATGACATGTCACAGCTAGATTAAAATTAAATTTTATTTGTACTAAAAAGGAGTTCTTAACACTTGATTATCCACTGTCCTGCTGAAGAGCCAATTCTCTTTTTATACCCATTGTGATATAATGTTTGCACTTTTTCCTTTCACCTTTCCCGTGGGTTAGTGGCTTTTTTGCCCTATGTTTCTCCGTTTAAATCTGGACAATGTTGACATAACTGACATCTGTGTTGGGAGAAATTCTGACTCCTAACTTAAATCTGAAGTTGCCAGGAACATTACATTATGCAGTAACAGGAGTCAGGTTTGACTTAATACAGTATTTTATTTTTATTCATGGGGAATTAAAACTGTTGTGTAGTATTGGATGGTATGGATTCCACAGACATAACTTGACGTCACTTTGTATTTTTGTTGTACTAGTTCCTTGATCCACATAGAAGAATAGAACCATAATCTAGAATATTGTTATGGATGTTGATAATAAGAATACTCTGCCAGTGATGAATGGAACTTACCTCATACTCCTTCTCAGATAATGGGAAGAGTTGTTCCAAAACCAAGAAAATCCCAAACCAAGAAAGTAGTTTGGCTTTTTCTGAGACAATTCAAATAAAATTAGGCTTTGCTGCATGCCTGATTGGAGTAATCAAACTCTTCTGCAATCTTTTTTGAGGTTTTTCAAGGTCTCTTCCATTCCTGTCTCAGCCAAGAAATTTCTCTTACTTTCCTCCTTCCTTTCCATTCTACATCAGTCTCCAGTTCCTTTACTTTCCATCTGCACATCTAGAACTCTGTGAAAATAACATTTGCTAGATATTTTAGTGCTTGATGATTGCCATCCCAAAGCATCAGGGAGGGAGGGAGGGCCAAGAGACAAATTTCCTCCCCAGTTGACTGAGCAGCAATAGCAAAATTGAAGCAAGAGAGAGAATAAGAAGTCAGATCTTTTGCTCAGAGTAAAATCTAAATTTGTGATAAATGGGGGGATTTTAATGCTTACCTTAAACCTGAGGTGAATGTGATGAGGTACTGAAATTTATTTTCTGAGATAAGGACAAATTAAGTTTGTCAACATCTCTATACCCTATTCCTCTCTGATAATTTTCTCCGAGGACTAAACTCACTCTAGCTTCATAAATGGGTTTTGCTTTGGCTGGAGGCATGTCTAAGTTAGGAGCACCCTGCTAGATTTTTATTTGGCATTGTAGACCAAACCTCAAAGAGGCACAGCAGGGCACAGATTTAGCAATTTGCTCAGGGTAAAAAATAAATAAAGAAAATATACAGTTTTGCCCAAATGCCTTTGTAATGCAACTTAGAACTGAATATTGCAGCAGCAGCAGCAAAATGTGCATGCTTTCAAAGACGAAGAATTGAATCACTCTTGTAATTTTTCTTTCGACTATATCTGTTTTTAAAAACATGAATGGGAGATAAAGATATATTTCAGAGGCATTGGACTGTGAAATCTTTTTTCCTCTGGAGTTTCACTTAAAAAAAATTGGAAAGAGAGGTGGGGGATTCTGAGGGCTGCAGGAGACACAGCTGCGTGGTAATAATGCTGGAATGGGCAGGGCTGGCAGGTTTTAAATGCTTTAATTTTGAGATAGGAAAATTATATAAAATTGATATACTAAATCTTAGCACATTGTTTCAAATTTTACATTTTTTAAAAAAAGGTGCCAGATATTTTTGCTATTAGCACTGAAACAGTAGGCATGAGCTTAAATGGACTCCAGAAGATGATAGAGGACAGGAAGGTCTGGAGGAACATTGTCCCTGGGATTGCGGTGGGTCAGACACAACTTTGCAACTCACAACAACAAATAAATGTGTGATCTTGGAAAGCTGGGGGCAGGAATCATTGAAATGGTCCAATGGCTTCTGTTAGTATATGTTTTATTCACGGTGTTGAAAACAGTCCAACATTGTAAATAAAAAAGAATTTGCCTTTTTTTAATAAATGAAAGAGAGGCAAGCCAATCAGGAAATAGATAATCACCTTTTGTATCTCTTAAGTTAAATATACAATTGGACACATTGACTGAGAATTTTGGGACCTGCAGTCCCAAACTATTTGAAGGACAGGAGATTGGGAACGTTACATTGATTTAACCAAAGGACCATTTAAATTCATCAAAATATCATATTGCCCTCCCTTTCACCATCCTTTCTCTATCATCTGCAGAGGGAAAATCATCTGGACCTGAACACTTAAACAAATGGTTTCATATAATTCAAGAAAGCAGCTTGGGGTACAGCGTTTTTGATGCCTCTGTCTATAATTGCAAATGATCAATGGCACATTCCCAATATTTGAGAGGAAAGAGATATAACTGTTTGGTAATTGTATGGTTACCAAAATATTGTATTGAATATCCATATAAAAACAGACCAGGCATCCACAGATATTTGATGAGATGAAGCAAAAAACCTCTTTATGACTATAAACTGCAAACCTGAACTTAATTAGAATCCTTTTACTAAGTTTGAGAGGAGATTGTTCTCTTTGACAGTGCATCTTAGGGTGTATTTCTGTGGCACCAGGTCTGAAAACTACAGGACCAAGGTAAGTAAGGTAAAAACTGTTTAAAACACCAGGACATCAATCCTTTTGGTGAAAATCATGTCTTAACGCTAACCTAACCCTAACAATGATCCTCTGTTGAACCAGGTTTAGATATACTCCCAGATTTGTTGTTTCTGGAGTATGTCCAATGGATTGATGTAATTGATGTAATGGATTGATGTAATTGACATAATGATAAAAGTGACCCAAATGACAGGAAAATGGCTTTATACAATTATACAAGTGATGTAAATAGCCAATTAGGTAAATTTAGATTGACACTCTTTTTCCTCAAATGATCCATGATGTCAAACTTTTATTATAAAGAGCCATTTAAGCATGCCACGATCTCCTCCCTACTCTCTCAGAATCAGCTGCATCCAGTCTGTATCCTGTCCTATCATCCCATCTGTGATCTACCCAGAGAGCATGTAAAAGACCATAAAATTAATTCTGACTCATCACCTATAATAAGCTATTCTTTTCAACAAAAGTCACTTTGGAAATTTCTTCTTCTACACTCTGTTTAGATAATGAATGTTCTGAGCTGATGTTGTCATCACCCTGCAGGGTGAAAGGGGAGGAGAAATCCAATAAAATTGGTGTATGGAAATGAAGTCTTTGAGATTCTCTGCCACAATGTCATACTTTTTTTTTTAATTTAGGAGAGAACAACCTGACAAATACAACTCTTTACTATCTTGGGAGGCAGGGCGGGAGGATATAGTAGACTAATTTTGATGATTTTTTGCCCTTTCTGCCTCCCTCCCTCTTCTCTTAGATGCCTTCAAATTGAAGATATGGCTATCCAAGGAAGCACTGCAGCCCAGGGAGTTCTTGTCAGCCATTAAGGCTTGGCAGCGATAAACATCCCCCTGAGCATCATATACTCTGAAGCACAGATGTGTTAATCCACATTATGATAAACATTACTTAGGGTAATTTTATTTCCACTGCTAAGACACTTTATCAAAGGAGAAGCATATTTTCTTACTTCAGGCAAAATAAGCAAGCAACTTAAGCAGTTAATAAGCTTGAATTGATCTGTGAAGGGTAACACAGAAGAGATCCATCTGTTTACATTACAACACTCGTTAGCACAGGAAGATATTCTGTCAATAAAGGGCATTCTATGTCTTGCCTGTTAATCACTCTACACTTGCCTTCTCTCCCATAACAAACTTTAAACTAAGAACAGTCAAGGGGAGCAAATTGTTTCAGCCAATTTGCATTGCTTGAATCAATGCACAAACTGAAATGCAATTATCTTTTTGTTTTTTCATATTGCAGAATGCTACAATGCAACTTTCTATTTCAAGGATTTACACAAACAGGCATACCTCAGGGAAGTTTGCATACTAACACATGTATACAAAATAACAATAAAAATAGCACTGCATACAAAACATAAGATTTAGAAAACAACACAGAAAACACATAATTGAGGGAAATTGCATACATCATTGTGTTTATCAGGACAAACAGTATTCCCAAATGTTTATATTAGGAGGGAATATATGTATATAAAAATGCAGGTCTTTTTTGTCTTGTATTATTTTTTTTAGAAAAAAAACATACCTGATATTGAAATGGGAAAATACTTTTCTATCATTGAAAGTTGAAGTGGACATGTGTCTGTCTCTTCCTTAAATACATCCTATACCTAGTCTGGGTTATCACATGGCAAATAAAAACAAGCCAAGTTCCCTTTAGACTTATAATACAACTGAAATACTGCAACAACAATATAGACATCAGCAGTGCTCTCAGGGCAGAATTTGACAATGTAATCCAGGTCATCATTTAACAGTATAAAAATCACTAGCCAAACACATCGGCTTCTCTGCTGATATCTTATTTAGAAGGACTCTCTCCAGCTGACCATTAACTCTCTCAACTACCTCATATTCAAAGACACATGATATAAGAAACATTTTCCTTCTCCCAGGACAACCATTTTTATCACATTCCAGATAGTTGTAGAAAACCTGTTTCATGGTTCCTTGTGAAATCTTACCCATCTTTAGAGGTCTCTTAAGTAAAAATAGAATTGTGCCGTAATAACTTTGAGTTCATTCTTTAATTTTGGGCACATTTCTTCATGAGGAAACAAGGTAAATGTTAAGGTGAGGATACATTGGAGATAATCAATAGTTTCTTTGGTAGAAGTCACTGTACAGTAGATGACTGCTAGATGCAATTAGGATCCAGCTAGAGGTGGTATTCAGCAGGTTCTGACCAGTTCTGGAGAACTGGTAGCGGAAATTTTGAGTAGTTCGGAGAACCGGCAAATACCACCTCTCACTGGAGATTTTACAGGAGCCTTCCCCTGCCATGCCCACCAAGCCACGCCCACAGAACCGGTAGTAAAAAAAATTTGAATCCTACCAATGGATCCATCTAATGGGAAAGTATTAGAGAAATGTGAACAACGAGCATGTAATGCCATTGGATTTATTGTTTTAGTAAGTGGATTAAAAACAAATGAATACATTTTATAAGCTATAAGAAAGCCATACTAGATTAAAATAAAGTCCAGCATTTTGTTCTAATAAGTGGTCAACCAGATTCCATTGGAAAAGATGAGAGAAGGGGGGAAAAGGATACAACCTTTTGAGTGCATTCTTAATTAACAGGCCTACTGTCTCTGATCCTGAATATACACTGCTCAAAAAAATAAAATAAAGGGAACACTTAAACAACACAAAGTAACTCCAAGTCAATCACACTTCTGTGAAATGAAACTGTCCACTTAGGTAGCAATACAGATTGACAATCAATTTTACATGCTGTTGTGCAAATGGCATAGACAACAGGTGGAAAGCATAGGCAGTTAGTAAGACATCCCCAGTAAAGGAGTGGTTCTGCAGGTGGTGACCACTGACCACTTCTCAGTTCCTATGCTTTTTGGCTGGTTGTTTGGTCACTTTTGAATGCTGGTGGTGCTTTCACTCTAGTGGTAGCATGAGATGGAGTCTAGAACCCCACAAGTGGCTCAGGTAGTGCAGCTCATCCAGAATGGCACATCAATGTGAGCTGTGCCAAGAAGGTTTGCTGTGTCTGTCAGCGTACTGTCAAGAGCATGGAGGCACTACCAGGAGACAGGCCAGTATATCAGTAGGTGTGGAGGAGGTCGTAGGAGAGCAACAACCCAGCACCAGGACCGCTACCTCCGCCTTTGTACAAGGAGGGACAGGAAGATCCCTGCCAGAGCCCTGCAAAATGACCTCCAGTGGGCCACAAATGTGCATGTGGCTGCTCAAACGGTCAGAAACAGATTCCATGAGGGTGGTATGAGGGCCTGACATCCACAGGTGGGGGTTGTGCTTTCAACCCAACACCGTGCAGGATGTTTTGCATTTGCCAGAGAACACCAAGATTGACAAATTCGCCACTGGCACCCTGTGCTCTTCACAGATGAAAGCAGGTTCACATTGAGCACATGTGACAGACATGACAGGGTCTGGAGACGCTGTGGAGGACATTCTTCTGCCTGCAACGTCCTCCAGCATGACTGGTTTGGCAGTGGGTCAGTAATGGTGTGGGGTGGCATTTCTTTAGAGGGTCGCACAGCTTTCCATGTGCTTGCCAGAGGTAGCCTGACTGCCATAAGGTACCGAGATGAGATCCTCAGACCTCTTGTGAGACCATATGCTGGGGCGGTTGGCCCTAGGTTCCTCCTAATACACGACAATGCTAGACCTCATGTGGCTGGAGTGTGTCAGCAGTTCCTGCAGGATGAAGGCATTGATGCTATGGACTGGCCTGCCCGTTCCCCAGACCTGAATCCAATTGAGCACATCTGGGACATCATGTCTCACTCCATCCACCAACGCCACGTTGCATCACAGACTGTCCAGGAGTTGGGGGATGCTTTAGTCCAGGTGTGGGAGGAGTTCCCTCAGGAGACCATCTGCCGCCTCATCAGGAGACCATCTGCCGCCTCATCAGGAGCATGCCCAGGTGTTGTCGGGAGGTCATACAGGCACGTGGAGGCCACACACACTGCTGAGCCTCATTTTGACTTGTTTTAAGGATATTACATCAAAGTTGGATCAGCCTGTAGTGTTTTTTTCCACTTTAATTTTGGGTGTAACTCCAAATCCAGACCTCCATGGGTTGCTAAATTTGATTTCCATTGATAATTTTTGTGTGATTTTGTTGTCAGCACATTCAACTATGTAACAAACAAAGTATTTAATAAGAATATTTCATTCATTCAGATCTAGGATGTCTTATTTTTGTGTTCCCTTAATTTTTTTGAGCAGTGTATAATGATGTATAACCACTACATTCATACCCTATACAACTTTATTCCTTCTTAAAACTATCTAAATTGATGGTCATCACAACATTTCATGGTAGTGTATTTGATAATATAATTATATTCTTTACAAAGATGTACTTTGCTCTAAGAACTGTGGATTTCTACCATTTAATTAGATTATTTCAGGTTCTCCAATACTTTCCTCTGAATATGACATCAAAAAGTGTAGCTTGTCTTTGTTGTGTAATTGCTCTGGGCCTGTGGCTCTTTTTGGCAAATATTTTGTGAGTGTATTTGCTAGCTCTAATGTGATTCTTTTTTGAGGTGTGACAAAAAAAATGAACATGTTTTGCATATATAATGATTTTCTATTTTTTATACAGTTATGTTATTGGCAGTGGAGTTTTTTAGTCAAATCTGCTTTCTTTATGATTTGTACAAAAAATCCTTTTTGGGTATATTTTATTTATACATGTTGGGACAATATCTTCTTCTCGCTTGGGAAGATGGACACACAAATAAGGAAGGAACATGTTCACTGATCAAACAAGGCATCTATTCATATTTTTTGTACTCATTACTCCTCTAGATTTCCCAGCCAATTGTATTAAACTCTCTTTAAAAAATGGTTAAGGAGAGGACTTAAGGAATGGAATATGATATCCTTATACCTGTGTAAATCATGTATCCTGCCACCAAATGATGGCCTCTCTTATTATTCTGCATGCATCTCTTGTCACATGGACCATAAAAAGAGAAGGAAAGAAATGGCACCTTGGAAGGAATCATTTACTTTTGCTTACCTTGTATAAAGCAAAGAAAAGCACCGTATCATTTTAAATTAGGATTGATGGCCTCGGGGAGTTATATAGCATGATATACTTTTCTCCCAATTTTCCCCAGAAGCTTAATGCATCTTAAAATAAAATAATGCTTCTGTCTTCCCCTGAGATTTCCCTTATCCTCTTCCTAAAACAACAAGAAGAGTAGAATATTTAAAACACACAAAACACTTGATAAATCCAAGGACAAAAACTAGCAAGGCATTGTACAGATGTGTGGTTCAGTTCACACATATCAGAATGGGAGGAAACAAAACCTTTCTGGATAGGGCAAACAATTTTAGATTAATTTGCTTCTATATGGATATGAAAAAGACATTAAAATTATGCTTCACTGATCTCAATTCTAGCACTTGCATATTATCTAGGATAGTAAAATGTTTCTTCTTTGTAGAATGAGACTAAAGTCCAATCACATGTTATTTTCCAGTGAAGCTGCCTCCTTGTTGACGTTGTTCAAATTACACCAACTTTTTGCAGACTTCCACAAGTTTACTGCCAAATGTTAACAGGAAGAATACCTTTGTCTATGTGTGCATTGGCTTCCATACCATAAGCTTTTCTTCCAGAAATAGCTGGACCAAAATATGGCAGTCTTGGGAATCTGATGTCATTTGAGCAATGTTGTCAGGAGTACACTGTTAGGTCCAGGGGTGGGATTCTACCGGTTCTGTCCACTTCTGTAGAACCAGTTGCTCTGAAGAGCAGCAAACAGAGAGCATACATAGAACTGGTTCTATGTTTGCTGCTGTTTTGGCTCACCTGCCCACCCAGGCTCTTACCTGAGCTTTATTTCCTGCTTTTTCAACCACAGCTGCTTTGCATGACACAGCTGCGGTTGAAAAAGCAGGAAAAAAGGGTTTCTCCAACTGCTATGCACCCACACACAGCGCTGCTCAGCTGTCTGGGCAGCTCAGCAGGTCATAAATTGCACTTGTGTGACTCGCGCATGCGCTTGCGACATAGAGTGACAGAACCGGTAGTTATACTGGTCGGATCCCATCCCTGGTTAGGTCTCCCATTAATGTAACATGTCAGTATGGGTTGAATTACTGCCATCTTAGTATATTGAGATTTGACAGGTAACCATAAAAATTATGGTTAAATTTTGTCACACATATATTAGACATTTACCAGAGTAAAAGTGCTGCTTACAGCTTTTACTTGAGTTTGTTGTAGATTGATTGTGGAGAGTGATGATTCCTACATGAGGTCTTCTAGGAACACAATCACAATTGCAGCAGGACTGGGACACAGGAGGTAAAAGCAGCAAAATAATGAGCTGGAGTTAGTTCTGCTAAAATTGTTTTCTTCAACACAAACCTCCTTTCCATATTAGTTTGACTCATAACATCTACTTTTCAACCTTTCAGATTGCAGGTAAAGTCTCTTTCAGTTTGGGTTCAGGTTGTAGTAACTTCACTGAAAATTCTATGTTTTGTTTTGGATTTTTTTTGCAACCATATGAAGACGGTTTACTACTCCCAGAGTACTTTATAGCTGCCTGGTCTAATCTCTTGTTCTGGTACTTTCTAATAATTTCCCATCCAAACTCCATTGAGATCTGGCCTAGCATAGCTTTTCATGCTCAACATTGGTTATACCAGGGGTGTTAAACTCGTGGCCCACGGGCCAGATGAATCATGTGCTGCTCCGCCCCCCCCTCCCGGTTTAGTGAAGGGGGAAAAAGTCCTGATAATTCATGTGATGCTGTGATAATGCAAATTTGACACCCCTGGGTTATACACAATCAAGTAATTGGAGTAATTAGATTGGAGAAGATTCTGCAACTCTTATGTAGCATATACTCCATATCATATGATCATTTAAAGATATTGCAAGCATTTACATTTTTTTCTTATTGAAAAGTATAGTGAACCAATTAGAATTGAACACTATTCTGTGAGAAAATACACAGAAACTGCTTATAATTAATCAGATTATAGATACAACTAGTCTAGACCATGAGTGTCAGTGTTAACTGGGAGAAATTTTCTGGGATTTCAGAGACGATTCTTCCAGCCAACATGCAGAGCTTTAAAACTTGGGGCTTCCTGCATGCAAATAATGTGGTCTTTCATTGAGCAATATCTTTGCCTTCTAATATTACTGTGCTGTGCAGCTGAAAACAGGATAAAACTGTCGTGTCCGGAAAGAAGCTCCGAGGCGTGTGTGACATTCAAAGCTCTTTATTTAACATCGCGAACCGAACGAAACCAAA
>BHEV01068472.1:0-12173 GCA_004319985.1 Emydocephalus ijimae | reverse complement strand
GCCATTTCGGCCGGTTCGAAATCCCCGCGTCCTGACCAATCGGCACGCGGGGATTTCGGGCATGCGTGTTAGGACACAGCATTTATGATATAACTCTTTAATACAACTTTATCTCCTAATATGTTTTAATATATCTCCAAATATAAACATCCTCCCATTATGTTTATCATCCTAGTTTTCTAAGCAGAAGATGCTTTTTCTTAACAGAGCATCCAAGTGTGAACATGTACAAAAAGCTGCAATCCCAAAATAGATTCACTGCAGCTTTTTCCTTCCTTCTTCCCTCCCTCCTTCCCTTCTTCTTACTTTTCTTTTCTTTCTTCTTTCTTTCCTGTGAACTGATGAAAATTCAGGAAAATGGTTATGTATTGTAACCCTCCACCTTGTCAGGAACTGCTAATTCTGATGTTTGTAGAGATTAACATAATTGCAAATTTTCTGAATTTGAACACTGGGCTGACATTCCCACCCAGTCTAGTTTTTCATGTTGAAATATTGCTGTCTTGTTATTTTACTTCTCTAACAATTTTCTGGCATGTCTTTGGTGCTATTTTAATTCTCCTTCATTGCTTTGAGTTCTGTGTTTGGTTTTCCTGGTTTCCAGATCCTTTTGGTCTTGATGCATGTATGCATCTAAGCATGTACTGTATTTATAAACTGCCCCAATCTGTTACAACCAGTGGTAGGATTCAAATAATTTAACAACTGGTTCTCTGCCCTAATGATTTCTTCCAACAACCAGTTCACCAAACTGCTCAGAAAGTTAACAACTGGTTCTCCTGAAGTAGCGCAAACTGGCTGAATCCCACCACTGGTTACAACCCTGAATAGCTTTGCAGAACACATGAACTATTCAGAACACATCGGTGGGTTTTAGGGGTTGTATGTGGGGTGCAGCCTATCTAGGGGGGATCTTAGTTTCCTCCCATTAGTAGCTCTGTGGGGCTTTTGTTGGTCGTTGTGTTTGGGGTTATGTGTTGGATAAAAAGTAGTTTATTTATTTTCTCTTCCATGTCCCCGGTTTCGATTTTCTGGATTGTTTTTTTGGTAAATTGGACTATTTGTTCCGCCCTACCATTCGGCGCTGGATGTGCCAGCGCTGTCAGAGTGTGTCGTATGCCCCGTTCCACTAGGAACTTTTCAAATTCCAGTGCGGTGAACTGTGGACCATTATCTGACACAATTACATCTGGGAGACCGTGGGTTGAGAATAGCTTGTTGAGTTCTTTGATGACGGCCTCGGTGGTGGTAGTTCTCATGTTGCTTACCTCCAGCCAATTGGAGTAAACATCTACCGTTATGAGGAATGTGTGTCCTTTTGTGGGCCCAATGAAATCTATGTGTATCCTGGACCATGGTCCTCTGGGGGTTTCCCATTCCAGGATTGGGGCGGCGGGTGGGCTTGGCCTGGATTCTTGGCATTGCTTGCAGCTTGCCACCCAGGCTTTGATTTGTTTGCCCATCCCTGGCCACCAGGCATAGCTTCTGGCCAGGGCTTTTGACCTAACGATGCCCGGGTGCCCCTCGTGTAACAAGTCCAGGACCCTTTTTTGTAATTTCTCCGGAATAACAACCCTGTACCCCCATAGTATACAACCCTTTTGCGTGAAAAGTTCCGTTTGTCTGTTCTGAAACATCCTGAATGTCTCGTCGTCATCTTTTTCCGCCCACCCTTTCTCCACCCATTGTAACACCCACACCAGATGTTTGTCTTTATTGGTTTCATGGGCAATGTCTGACGCGGTTAGGGGGAGGTTGGGTAAGGTCTCTTTGCTCAGGGTGGATGCTGTGGGTGCCGGGTCGGTGTCCAGGTTGGGCAGCGGGGTGCGACTCAAGGCACCTGCGTGTGCGATTGTCTTACCGAGTCGATGGGTCAGCCGGTAACTGTAGGCGGTGAGGAATTCAGACCACCTTGTCATTCTCGGGGATAGAATGTTCAGGGTGGCCAGCAGTTTGTGATCGGTGATGATGGTGATTGTCCTGCCATAGAGGGACTCGTGGAACCTTTTTACGGCGGCGATGATAGCCAGGGCTTCCTTGTCTAGTTGGCTATAGTTTCTTTCCAGCTTTGATAGGGTTCTTGAATAAAAGGCGATGGGTGCTTCGTTTCCGTTCAGGAGTGTGTGGTTGAGGATCGCCCTGATGCTGAACGGTGATGCATCGCACGTTACTGTTAGTGGGAGGGTCTCGTATTGGATGAGGACAGCATCCGATGTGAGCAGGTCCTTGGTTCGGTTGAATGCGGCTTCCTCTCATCTCCCCCAGGTCCAGGTGGCTGTTTTGTCCAACAGCCTATGCAACGGTTCCGCCACGATTGCCTTTTGGGGTAGGAAAACATCATAGAAGTTAATCAGCCCGACAAATGCCCACAGTTCTCTTTTATTCCTCGGCCTGGAGGCCTCCTTGATGGGTCGGATTTTTTTTTCTGTTGGGTGAATTCCATGCTGGTCCAGGAGATATCCTAGGAACTCAACCCTCTCGGTATGCAGCTGGCATTTTTCTTTTTTGACTTTTAGCCCCGCGTCTTTGAATTTTTGTAGTACCTCCCTCAGGCAACCTTCCAGTTGTTTTTGGTTGGCCGCTGACACCAGCACGTCATCAAAGTAGGGCACCACCCCCTTGATTCCTTGTAGGAGTCTCTCCATGAGGCTTTGGCAAATTCCTGGTGCCACGCTGACTGCGAACTGGAGTCTCTTGCAGCGAAAAGCCCCCTGGTGGGTTACTATGGTCTGTGCCTCAGTGGTTTCCGCGTTCACCGGTAATTGTTGGTAGGCTTGCGCCAGGTCGAGCTTCGCGAAAACCTTGCCTCCCCCCAGTGAGTGCAAAAGGTGCTGTGCTACTGGGATGGGGTAAGCACTTTGTTGTAAGGCACAGTTTAGGGTGGCCTTATAGTCCCCACAGATTCTCAACGACCCATTGGGCTTGACTGGGGTAACTATGGGGGTCTCCCATGAGGCATGATCGGTTGGCTCTAGGACTCTCTGTTTGATGAGCTTGTCTATCTGCTCATCGATCTTGGGGCTGAGTGCGAAAGGTATATACTGCACCATTAGTTAGAACTGTACTGTTTATCCAGTGAAACCTGGTCTTTCATACAGACCAATTTTAATATATGCTGAAAAACCAGTCCATCCTTTCCAATGAATGGTAATGAAAGAAAAAAAGAAAAGAAAGTAAGGACAGATAATTTTGGAGATTTATGTTAAATTACTGCAACGACAATGTATCACAGCTCTATAATTGCCAGTAAAAGTTCAGCATGACATTTTGCTGATGTGCCAAAAATACACTGCCAGGGTTCCATTTGAACTTGATTTCAGAGTTGTTAAGGTATAAAGGACCAATGATCCAGACAAGTGCCTGTCTCAGACATTTTGATAAGTGAATTGCCTACACAGAAACTCCTTAATTGCTCTTCTCTCTCTCAATTGTTCCTGTTAGCAGGGTCTGTGCAAAGAAGGTCATTAATCAATCATAAACTATCTGAAGGTTTTATGCTTTGCTTGCTTAACAAAACACATCTTTAAGGAGGTATGGCCTCCTTGATTTTTTTCTATTAACTAACTATGTTACTCCCTTCTTGCCCAACAAATGTCCAATATGAATCATCAGATGTCTTTGCTAATGATGAGATACAGGGAGGTAATCCATTTGCCTAGAAAAAAAAAAGCTCTTGAATGGCCAATCATCTACTTAATTGATATCCTTATTTAGATGGCTTAGAATAGTATTTCTCAACCTTGGCAAGTTGAAGACATGCAGACTTCCAGAATTCCTGATATAAAAGATAAGGGTGAAAATGTGTTGTGCTGAAAGTCTATGGATTCACAAATGCATGGTACAAGACAACAATTTCATCAAGACAGCATTCAGCAGTCCATCTGTATTTGAAAGACAAACTTACTCTTTTTAAGGCAGCAAAGTCCACATTCTGGACAGAGATGACCACTGATTTGAAAAAAGGTCATCTGTATACAATTGAAGAGCCCTCTCTCAAGAGATCTTCTTTGATCCATGACTACTATGTTAAAAAAAAATCTTTCCTCTCAGGAAAAGTCATAGGATCCTAGGAATCATAATGTATTCCAGAAGCAATCTCTTATTTTTTTTTAATATCTCATAAATGGTCTTTAAGAGTGAGAAACTCTTAAAGAGGAATGATAGAGGACAGAATTTAGGCTCTATGAAGGGGTGTCAAACTTGCGGCCTGTGGGCCAGATGCATCACACCCACCCATGATTTAGCAAAAGTGGGAAAAAAGTTACAATACATCATGTGATGACAACATGACAATGCAAGTTTGACACCCATTCTCTAGTGGATCCTAGATCCTTCCTAGCTTTCAATCAGTTTGTCATATGGTGACAATTTCAAGGTAGTTGACATTTGTTCATCCTACAACATACCCATTGATATTAGGAAGGCTTTAAAAATGTCCTGGCCTAACCTATAGTTCATATTAGCTTGACTAACTTGGGGAGAAGATTCCCAAAGGATGATGTTGATTGGAGACCTGTAAGCTTTTGATCTGTATCTTCAGACATACAGAACTGTTCTTCCGAAACTGTTTGAGATGATTACTGAACACCTACGCTGGAAAAGAATCAGCAATGGAACACAGCTCCAGAGGAATTTGAATGATTTACAATAGCCGAAGCAAACTGGTCACAGATTCCAAACTAGTACAGACGTAAGAAAACCTTTCCAACTGATAAAAGCTCTACTGGATGACCCATTAAGGATGCGAACAAGATTGAGAAGTTTGGTTATAATAATGCATTCTTATTGTTGTAATTGCTACAAGGATTCTGTGACTTCTATCTTTAGATAGAACAAGCCTCCTGCTTGTTTCAAATGCTTTGTTCCCTTATCTAATATCCAGAAATCCAAATGCTATGTAATGATCAACCACCTTGGGGAGCTCTCAAGCAAGCAAGAATCCAGCAGCCCCTTGCACTTTCTCCCTTGTCTGAATTCCTGTGTATCAGCTCTAACCACTGCTGGTTAGTTAATCTATGATTATTTATTTTCCTTTAACAAAATACTCCAAGGCATCTGTGCAGTTGGGCAGAAGGCCAGCAAATCAGTCATTCTAGCTGCTTCAGCTTTGTTTTATTTACTCCAGCAATTCTCTTTCATTCATCACACCAACTTTGACTCAATGTGCTGTGAAAACAAGTGAAATTAAAGCAGATGTTTTATTTTCAGTGTTTAGGCAAATGTGACATCTAATCAACCAGCAAAAGTTACACAACCGAGTTACATAACATGAAATGAATAAATGGTACCTAATAGCAAATTAGTAATTTGCCAACACCTTCAACACTTAAAATTTGAATGCAAAGATCCTATGCAAATTTTAATTCCCACCACTTTCAATCAAGGAGAACTCATTCACAGATAAGTACTACATTAAGGGAGAGAAGGGGATGTCATAAGGTGTTCATGTATTCAAGAAAGAAATCCATGCTTAAAAATCTCATTTTAAAGAGAATTCACCATGGGTCTTGTTATAAACACAAGGATCAAACATTTTTGCCTCAACATAGAATAATGGAGATGGAAGGGATCTCAGAAGTCTTCTAGTCCAATCCTCTGCCAGAGCATGAGATCCAATAGGCCTACCATTTCAGACAAATGTTTATCTGGTCTCTTTTTGAAAGCCTCTAGCAATGGAGCACTCACAACTTCCGAAGGCAAACTATTCCATTGGTGAATTGTTCTCACTGTTAGGAAACTTCTCCTTAGTTTCTGGTTGCTTCTCTCCTTGGTTAGTTTCCATTCATTGTTTCTTCTATGCCTTTTGGTGCTTTGGAAAATTGTTTGCCCCCCCTCATCTTCGTAGCTCCCACATTATTGGAATATATGGCAATTCCTGAACTATGGGCCATCAAGCCAGTGTCAATTCTTAGTGACCACAAAGACAGATTTGCTCCTTGATGGACTTTATTTGATCTGGTCCTGCATGTCTTCCAATAATGCATGCATTTCCACTGTAATTGAATGCATCCTGTTTGCTGCTGGTCACCTCTTCATTTCTTTCCTTCTATCTTTTCCAGCATTAGAGGCTTCTCCTGAGATCTTCAAATAGCATCTGAAATAGGATAACTAACCATGTAGTAGGGCTGTATTGCTATCATCCTTCTCATCTTCCCTATTACCTACTTGTAGTTGTAGCAACGTTTCAGCAGCATTCAGGTGCAACTCTTCATTTAGTGACCTTTCGAAGTTACAACAGCACTGAAAAAAGGGACTTTCAGAGAGTCCTCTCATTTACAACCAATGCAGCATTCCCATGGTCCCATGATCAAAATTCATATGCATGTATTTATGACAGTTGCAGCATCCTAGCTCATAGGACTGCCAGTTGTGACCTTCCCAGCTGTCTGCCAATTAGTAAAGTCAATGGAGGAAAAATTTAGACTGGTGGGGTCCACTTCCTAGATTCCAACATTCAAAATTATTTGACTGATAGGATCTATTGCATTATCAACACTTCTCTTCTCTTCTCTTCTCTTCTCTTCTCTTCTCTTCTCTTCTCTTCTCTTCTCTTCTCTTCTCTTCTCTTCTCTTCTCTTCTCTTCTCTTCTCTTCTCTTCTCTTCCTTTCCCTTCCCTTCCCTTCCCTTCTCTCCTCTCTTCTCCCTCCCCCACTCTTTTTCTGGAACAAAAGCTCAGGAAGCAATACTAACCCAACTTTTAGACTTCTGGAGCCAACTTCTACTTCTTTCCTGTGTCATATCTATTTTGCCCTCCAAATAAGGTTAAGTTTTGTTCTCTGTTTAAAACAAAACCAAACCAAAACCAGGCAGCTGGGTGATAGAGAAACATAATGTTAATAAATGTTCTTTCTAAAATATTATTACCTAATTTCCTTTGCAGCTAAATAGGAAAATAATGAAGCCTCTCTTTTGAATGACAAAAAAAAAAAAAAAAAAGGAATACTGCTTATATCTTAAGCCCAAGGACAACTGGGTTTGTACCAACAGTAATGCAGATTTTGTGCATATATTATGGATTATATTATCTTCAGAGTATGCATGAATTAGCATTAATGGAAGTTAATTCCATGTAAAGCAGAAGCTGGATCCATTTACAATGCTAACCTAATGCTAAATTTACTTGCTGTGAATTTCATGTGTGGTATGTGCTCTATTTTGGTTTCCTGCTTTAAAAAACAACAACCCAAATAACAAAGAAATATAAGACGGTGGCTAAATAATTCAGTTTTTTTTAAATATATGTTGTGTAAAACTGCAGTTATCATATAACTCAAAACACCAGAGACCCATCTAGTTTTTATTAGCTCACATTCCTGCTTGATCATGAAAAAGCCATTGATTCTTAGTGGCTTACAAGTGAACATTCAAGAAACTGGATATATCGTATTTTGAGAAATAGAAGATTAAAAAGGGAGAGAGAGAGAGAGATGAATAGAAGATTAAAGGAGGATATTTAAAAGGGTGAGAAGGGGCAAACCCTATCATTCACTCTATTGACAGAAAAATAAATTTACATTCTGTACAGCACCACATGGCATACTATATATAGACTTGAGTTTTAAAAAACAAACATCATTCATTCTTGTGCTCAAGTAACTCATAGAACCATATTATGGTCCAATAAGATGACCTGATTCAGACAATATAGGCAAGTCCTTGAGTTATGACCACAATTGAGATCAGAACTTCCATGGTTAAGTCCAGTGATGGGATTCAAAAAAATTTTTACTACCAGTTCTGTGGGTGTGGCTTGGTGGGCATGGCAGTGGAAGGATACTGCAAAATCCCCATTCCCTCTCCGCCCCACTAATCTGCTTTTCAGCTCTGTTCTCCTGTGCAGGGCAACAAAAGTAGATCCAGCCAATCAGGTGGGACTTGGAAGGCAGAGAATAGATGGGGGTGGGGCCAGTCAGAGGTGGTATTTGGTGGTTCTCTGAACTACTCAAAATTTCCACTACCGGTTCTCCAGAACTGGTCAGAACCTGCTGAATACCACTGTTCTGACCAAGGCTTATTGAGACATTAACAAACACACATTAGTCCCCAAACCCTTTTTTCTTTATTTCAACAGCTGTGAATTTTAGTCACTCACAGTCCATAATGAGTCTCCAACAGTTTGTAAATAGTCCCATGGAAGTCTGCCAAAGTCCTTCAGGATAAGTCTGATAAGCATGCACCTTTATCTCCCTTGAAATGCTGTCAAGGACTAAATTTCCAATTATACAAGGTCAAACGGAGCACAAATTCAACACAGAGTTTCAAGTTTCAAACTGACCAGTATGAACAAAGTTGCTTCCTGAAAAGGTTCCTGTCCCTTTGCTCCTCCTTTATGTCTTATGGCAGGGGCCAATCACCTCCAAGTCTTACTCCCAGGTAGCCTCTATTGTCTTAACTGTTCTTGCCCTCTGGCAGCTCTGCGCACGTGAGCACTGGGAACAGGCTCCTCTTGTTCTTCTACCTCGCTGCTGCCAGATTCTGGAGGCTCCGGAGTCAGCATATAACTCCCAGATGGCCCTGGCCCCATCACTATGTTGAATGCAGATCCTTTGTCCGAGTCCTCCCCAGACTCCAGGACAGGCTCATGTTCCTCCCCACTGTCCAACTCTGCTGTCATCTCTGCAGGCTGCTGGAGGACCACAACAACCACCTCTGGCTAAGCCAGATAGTTATTGAGTGAGTCGTGCCTGATTTTATGACCTTTTGCCATGGTTATTAAGTGGCTCACTGCAATTGTTAATAATTGTTAATTATTAAGTGGCTCACTGCAATTGAACCAGATACTCATTAAGTGGAGCGCTCTTGCCCCATTGACTTTGCTTTTCGGAAGACAGCTGGGATGGCCACCAATGGCAATCATAAGATCCAGGATGTTGCAGATTGTCATATGTACATGCAAGTCCCCAAACATCTGGATTTTGATCATGCGACCACGTGGAAATGCTGGGATGGTTCTAAGTGAGAGGACTCTTTGTAAGTTGCTTTTTTCAGTGCCGTTGTAACTTTGAAAGTTCACTAAAGGAATGGTTGCAAGTCAAGGAGAACCTGTACAGGTAGTCCTTGACTTATAATAGTTTGCTTAGTGACCATTTGAAGTTACCATAACACCGAAAAAAGTGACTTATGAGCATTTTTTCACACTTACGAACATTGCAGCATCCCCCATGGCCACATGGTTTACTGACTCACATTTATGATGCATCCTGGGGGGGGGGTTGTCACGTGATCCCCTCTTGTGACCTTCTGTGGGGAAGCCAGATTCACTTAACGACCATGTTACTAATTTAACAACTGCAATGACTCCCTTAACAAACATGGCAAGAAAAGTCGTAAAATGGGGCAAAACTCACTTAACATATTTCTCCCTTGGCAATATAAATTTTGGGCTCAATTGTGTTCGTAAGTTGAGGACTATCTGTGTGCTAAAATAATAATTAGATTTCCACAGCTTAATTATCCATTAGCTGAGCCAGTGTACTGTCTTCTGCTAACTCAGCTCAAGTTCTATATTTATTTTTAACTTTTAAAAAAAAAAAATCAAAGAGGAAAAAAATAAATCTGATGTGCATGTGAAATTTATGATGTGGCTGAGAGCAATGAAATATAGTTTGAAACTAGTAATATCATATCTGGAAAGCTCCATATGATTTGGAAGTGGTAAGGAAAGCACAAATCAATCTGACAATGAGTGATACCTGATTTAAATTGGACTGGTTAAGATATATATAAATGGAATGAATCTATTTATACATTTTTAAAAATGTAAAAATGAGAGAAATTGAAAAGGTCAGATTTCTTTATATAATTTCAAGAATTTGTTTTCATTGAAGAAGTTACGCACAATTGACATTTTAAAAAATCTTTTAACTTATCATTTCCCCTTTCCGAACTAACACTTTGGGCAAAAGAACACCATTTTTAGATTTCATTGAACCCAAAAGAAAAAGTTGAGCCACAAACTTCTCTGAAATCCACCAGATTAAACTGAACTATGTCTGTTATGTTTTTAAGGAAGAAATGGTTCATGTTTAATCAATAAAAATCCATTCTTTCATTAAAATAAAATATTGTTGGTAACCAAAGGCTAGAGGGATTTATAAAGAGATATAATTTAATACCAAGACATAAGAGAAAAGCTTTCCTTTTCATTCTTCAAGTTGGAAGATCTTAAGGAATATTCTTATTTCCATTGATCTATTAAGTGCAGCAAGAATGGAATGTTTTCAGCTGATTTGATTTCCTTGTAAAAGTAGGAGGAAACCACTATATTCCTACTCATTATTTTACCATGAAATTAAATGGCTTTGTGATACAAAAACCGAGATTAGGAACCACATGTACTTCATGGACCATTAATTAGTCTTTTAAGAGCTATGATTCTTCATGCTTTCTTTTTTAGTGCACCAATGTTATTTAGTGTACAAAGAGCCCTGGAACTAAAAATTCAGTAATCTGCTAAGATTTAGCAAAAACCCAGTTTCTATGTAGCTAATGAGTTTAATAAATGGTAGAGGTATGATAGATTAATCGGCAGAACAAGGTTTCCCAATTACAAAATAAGATTACTAGCCACGTGAAGGTTGAATAATCAAAGAATCAATTTCAAGCATTCATAATACCAGATAATAATATTTCAAAAGTTGGAGAGAATGAATTTAAAATTTATGGTATCAGAGACCACCAAGGACCCCACATTGCAAAGGCAATGATATGGCATACATTTTGCATGTGGCATCCCAGGATTGAGCCTCTGATGACTCCAGTTAATAAAAAGTTGATGAAAAAGCCTTCAATATTATGTTATGAGGGTAGAAGTACATAAATCCTTTAAAGAATTGGTAGAATACAATTCTCTATATTCTAGGGTTTTGTCTCTCTATACTGGTGGTCCTGCACTTACAACCTTTTGCACGGATCCTGTTAGGTAATGAAATGTCCTCAAGAAAATAACCAAGTTCAAAGAGCGCCAAGGATCTCTTTTGTTTCAGCTGACTATTTTAATCCATATTATTTGAATCTATCTGTGATTATTAATTAAATCTAAAGACAGGGAGATGCCAAACGCCAGGCCTTCTCCCCTTCCCCCATGGATCTTGAATATGGAAATGCCTTTATCGGGACATTCAAAGGTGTTCTTTTTTTCCTTGAAGAAGAAGAAGAAAACATTTTGCTTCTGATTCAAGAAGCTTCATCAGTTCTGATGGTCGGGGGACAGAATAGGTATTGACAGTTGAGACAGGATGGTGAGGGAATGGAAGGATAGGTTCTGATAAGATGGTGGAAGGGGGGGTGGGCAGGGAATAGAAGAATAGTATTTCTTTGCAGTCACCTAGTCTCAACTCTCAGTACCTCTCCTTTCATCCCCCTTGCCAAGAGAAGAGAAGAGAAGAGAAGAGAAGAGAAGAGAAGAGAAGAGAAGAGAAGAGAAGAGAAGAGAAGAGAAGAGAAGAGAAGAGAAGAGAAGAGGAGGAAGGGATCTTGGAGGTCTTCTAGTCCTCTGCCTAAGCAGGAAACCCTACATGATTTCAGACAAATGGTTGTTCAACATCTTTTTAAAAACTTCCAGTGTTGGAGCATTTACAACTTCTGGAGGCAAGTTGTTCCACTGATTAATTGTTCTAACTGTCAGGAAATTTCTCCTTAGTTCTAAGTTGCTTCTCCCCTGGATTAGTTTCCACCCATTGCTTCTTGTCTTGCCTTCAGGTGCTTTGGAGAATAGCTTGACTCTGTCTTCTTTGTGGCAGCCCCTAAGATATCAGAACAGTGCTATCATGTCTCCCCTAGTCCTTCTTTTTATTAAACTAGACATACCCAATTCCAGCAACCATTCTTTATATGTTTTAGCCTCCAGTCCCTTAATCATCTTAAATACTCGTCTCTGCTTTCTAGAGTCTCAAAATCCCTTTTGTACATTGTGGTGACTAAAGCTACATGCAGTACCCCAAGTGTAGCCTTACCAAGGCATTATAAAGTGGTATGAACACGTCATGCAATCTTGATTCTAACCCTCTATTAAAGCAGCCTAGAAACTGTGTTGGCTTTTTTGGCAGCTGTAGCACACTGCTGGCTTGTATTTAAGAACATATTTAAGAGGTTCCGGTTTCTGCGTGGCTTCGGGGCAGCAGGAATTCACGACAGCTCACGATTCCTGCTGTGCTAGCCGCCGAGGTACCCC
>BHEV01068470.1:0-17131 GCA_004319985.1 Emydocephalus ijimae | reverse complement strand
TCCCCATACCCAGATTGCTTTCTTGTCCAATAAACGATGTAGGGGTTCGGCTACGGTTGCTTTGTGCGGCAGGAAAACGTTGTAAAAATTGATAAGGCCTAGAAACACCTGGAGGTCGGCTTTATTTTGGGGTTTTGGGGCGTTCTTGATTGCCCTCAATTTGCTATTGGGAGGGTGAATGCCATTACTCTCAATTAAATATCCTAAAAATTCGACATGATCAGTGCATAGTTTACACTTGTTTTTCTTAACCTTAAGCCCTGCGTCTTTGAATCTCTGGAGAACCAACCTCAGGCGCTCTCATAAAATTTTCGGGGTAGGTGCAGCGATTAACACATCATCAAAGTATGGGACAACACTTTTGATTTCTTGTAATAGTCTTTCCATCAAACTTTGAAAGATTCCCGGGGCTAAGCTCACTCCGAATTAGAGTCGGGTACATTTAAAGGCACCTCGGTGTGTAACGATTGTTTGGGCCTCTGCCATTTTTTTTGTCTACCGGCAGTTGTTGGTATGCCTGGGCTAAGTCTAATTTAGCGAAGACTTTTCCGCCCACCAGGGAATGGAGGAGATGCTGCACCACCAGTACCGGATATGCATTTTGTTGAAGGGTGTGGTTCAGGGTGGCTCGGTAGTCCCCACAAATTCTTATCGAACCATCCGGCTTAATGGGTGTAACGATTGGGGTCTCCCAGGGAGAGTGATCGGTTGGTTCTAATACACCCTGGGCTATCAATTTATCAAGCTGCTCGTCAATCTTTGGTTTAAGGGCAAATGGCACTCGACGAGGCTTAAGGCAGATGGGAGCTATTTTGGGATTGAGGTTAAATGATATTGGGGTCCCCTTGTACTCGCCTAGTTTTTCTGCAAAGATGTCCTTGAATTCTTGGACGAGGTTCTCTTCCCAGTTACTGCTACCGATTCGGTGAATGCCTGCCACCTCAATTCCAAGTAGAGCGAACCATTGGAGGCCTAACAGGCTGGGCCGGTCCTTGTCGATCACAGTCAGGGTTAGGAATGCTGTACGGTTCTTGAACGATACCCGAACTCGACTGGATCCTTCGATTGGAATCCGATTCCCTTGATAGTCTTTGAGTATGAGTCTTTGGAATTGGAGATCTTGTCGCTGGACGGTAGGGATGAGTTGCTTGAGGGTCTTCCAGGAAACCATCGAGAGAGATGATCCTGAGTCGACTTCCATCAGGCAGGGCTGGTTTTCGATGGCCACTTTCACTCGGATCTTCTTGGCATCCAGAGAGGAGGCATGACCGATCGTGATAGTTTGGTGAGCCTCTTCTCGCTTCGTGGGGCGGTTTATGGTTTTGTTTCTGTAGGAGTGGTTCACTGGTTCTTGTCTTACAGGACGGCTTCTTGTCGGTTGGCGATAGTTAGCCCCCTCGAGGGCTGGCTGGGTCCCATTTGGCTTCTACAGACCCGTTCGATATGGCCTCTTTTCCTGCACACATGGCGGAGCACGTCGAGGAATTTGCATTCTGATCGGGGTGGCTTGCCCCACAACCAGCGCATTGATGTTGAGATTTCTGGCATTGGTCCCGTTCGGACCTCAGTCGATGGATCTCTTCTTCGTCGCTGTCTGACGACGAAGAGAGATCCTCATGGTGGGCCATTATAAGCTGCCCTTCTGACTTAGGTGAAATTTCGCAGGTCGGTTGGTGAACCGGGGCGCGGTTGCGGTGCATTCGGGCAGCCGACTTCCTGGTTGCTTCTGCTGCAGTAGCTTCAGTGATAGCATCGGCAAGGCTGATGTTGCCTTTCGCCATCAACTTGCTTTGGATGTGTGGTGCATCCAATCCCAGAACTATTCTGTCTTAAGGCTTCTTTGAGATCAGCAAACCCACATAGGCCTCCCAGATTCTGGAGATCCGCTGTGAAATCTGCAACACTTCTGCCCTTCTGTTGACTTCTTTGATAAAATTCATGCCTTCTGACGAGCGTTGGAATGATTGGCGCGTAGTGGGCCCTCAGTAGAGGTTCGAGGACGTCCCAGTCCATAGACTTCACTTCTGCCGGTTTCGCTAGTGCCTTGGCCATCTTGAATACGGTCGGCCCACAATACGTTAGGAATACCGCCCATTTCTTTCCAGTAGTGGCATCCTTAAAATTGTTGGTTTCCGAGAACATTTGGAAACGATCCATATAAGAGTCCCAGTCTTCTTGTGCTGGGTCGAATGGAGCAGGTGGTATGACGCCGCCGGACATGGTTCCGCCGTTGTGCGTTCAGCCATGTGCTCGGTTATCATTCTTCGTTGTTCAGTCAGCTCTGACGCCTCCACATCCCATCCTCGTTGCCAGTGTTAAGTACTGAGCGTGGGCGCGAAGAATGGAGACGAGCCAGTGAAACAGTGAACTTCAAAACTCTTTATTAACATGGTGTGACAGCTCAGCTCAATGGCTGCAATGGCCCTCCTTATATAGGCAACTTAATAACTATTCAACCAATGAAAACCCGGGAGCGCTAGCTCCGTTAACCAATGGGAGAGGCTCGTTAATGGCCAATCAGGTTCACCTGAACGGACCAATCTGATGTCACCATTAACGGCCAATCAGAAGTGCAGGGCCAGAACCCTGCACTTGACTTCAAGCTCTTGATAACTTTATTGACACATTTATTCATTCACAACACCTTTCACTTTTTCCAACAGCAGAGCATTCTACAGAGAGCTGAGTCTTCGCAGAATGTGTCCAAAATAATCTAATTTGAGCCTGGCCATTTGGGCCTTGAGTGAGAACTTGGGTTGATTTGTTCAATGATCCATTGATTTGTTTTCCTGGCCGTCCATAGTATTCTCAGGACTCTTCTCCAAAACCAAAGTTGAAAAACATCAATACTCTTTTTGTTCTGCTTCTTTAAAGTCCAGCTATCACTTCCACAGAATGTTATAGCCTTATTTTTACTTTCAAGAAAATTAGGGAGGGTCCCTTCTGAGACACTTCCCAGTCCCTCCTTCCTTCTTTGGGCTGCGATTCGTTTTGCATGACAGCTGTCTATGTTGCAGGTTTTCCTCTTGTCTCCCAAGGTCTTTCCCAGATACAATTATGGTGAATTCATTAACAAATACTTGCCACCTCAATTTTTCCCTAATAATAATTTATAGCATTTCCAATCAAATTTTCTTCATTCAATTTGTCCATTGCATCTTTCCTCTTCTATTTATTTATCTATTAAATTTATATGCCACTCATCTCATTGTCAAGAGGCTCTACTTTCCTTATCTTCACAAGCATAGAGTTTTTTAAGCAGTCAAAATTTGCTTTTATCATATGCCCCCAGTATGTAAGTTTCTACTACTGTAACACACACTCAGGGATGGGATTCTGCCAGTTCAGACCGAACCCCTAGCTCCAATGATCAGCTGGCTCCGAACCGATTCTCTCCAACGATCATGTGGGCCTGCCCGTCCACCTCTGTGCTGTACTCACCTATATCTGCTCAGCTGATTTGCGTGCCAGAGTGGATTGACACACCTCAACTGTGTTATTTCCCCGAAGTAACATTGAAGGGAAGTAGTTTTGAAAGCTGTGAAAGCGCGCGATTCGCGAACCGGTTGTTACACCGGCAGCATCCTACCACTGCACATACTTCAAATAATTCAGAAGATATGGTTTGGATTTTACCGCATGCAGGAGCAGAGCACCCCTTTGCTATTCATTACAGCAGCCAGGATTTGGGGGGAGGCTTCTGTATTACCTTCATTAGTTGCATTAATTAATGAGTTCAATAAACCTGCTGCATCTTTTTTTTCAGGCTCCCATGGGAGCTACAAACCAGATTTGCTGCTTTTTGGAACCAACAGAAAGCATACAGGTATGAG
Source organism: Emydocephalus ijimae (assembly GCA_004319985.1). Taxonomy (NCBI): domain Eukaryota; kingdom Metazoa; phylum Chordata; class Lepidosauria; order Squamata; family Elapidae; genus Emydocephalus; species Emydocephalus ijimae. The sequence continues at coordinate 13,298 of BHEV01068470.1, read as the reverse complement.
AATTGAAGTGTTAATTTCCAACCATTTTTAACTTTGAGAAATCCTTGGTTCTGTCTGAGCTTGCTTGAAGAAAACAAGCTCAGAGAGCACCAAGGACCTCTCATTTTAAGCCTGAGCTACAAATACTCTCTTGTATTGGTACCATTTTTAAGTTTGCTTAGCCTAGTTTCTGACTGCTGATTATCATCTTCCAGGAGTAGTCAGTATCTAATCCAGAACTGTTAACAAGTTTTTCTTTCATTGCATGGTACTCTGCAGCTTGATCATTTGAAGGCATCTATCGTAGTTGTTTTTCTCTCTTTCTCATTATTCAGCTTTCATATTCATACTTTGCCATTGGGAAGACCATTGCTTTGACTAAACTAATCTGCATCTCTGTATGGTTTGCCAATTGCACAGTGGCAGATAGGAAAGCACTCCATAAAGCACCCAGAAGATCATTGGTTGCCCTCTCCCCTCTTTGGAAGAGCTTTATAGCTCCCGCTGCCTTAAAAAAGTTCAAAATATTCTCAAAGATCCATCTCATCCTAGGCACCCTTTTTTTGAACTATTACCATCTGGCAGACGGTACAGAATAATAAAAACAAGCACAAATAAGCTGAAAAACAGCTTCTATCCCAGGGCAGTAGCTCTTTTGAATTCTACTGTATAGTGTGGTGCTGGTGTGGTGTTGCGGGTTTTTGGTTCAATGTGTGGAATGTGAAGAATGTGTGTTTGTGTTTATTTTCATGGTCATGATGTGCACTTAAGATGGTGTTTGATTTCATTGTATGAGATGCAATGACAATAAAGTAAACTAAATTAATCTAAACTTTATTGTCATAGGAATATCCTTAATATTTAAAACATTTTTGTTTATGTTTGCCATTATTTATTTATTTAGCATATGGCATACAAAGCTAGGGAGGTTACAATGTCATACACATGGTAGAAGTTCTGGCAGCTGACCATTGCACCAGTGCACCAAAAAGGGGCAAATTAGCTTCACACCTACTGGCCTGCAACCTTCTCAGAAGAAGTTGGACATTGTCTTCCTTCCTTGGATTTATCCATTCCTTTCTCACCGACAGTGTCATCTTCATTCCTGAGCTTAAGAAAGTAAAACTACTTACCCTCTTCTCTTCTCTTTAATTATAATTTCATGATCATTCTAGTGAGCAATAGCATTTAGACTTATATACCTCTTTACAGTGCTTTACAGCCTTCTCTAAGCTGTTTACAGAGTCAGCATATTGGCCCCAACAATTTGGCTCTTCATTTTACCCACCTCGGAAGGATGGAAGGCTGAGTCAACTTTGAGTCTGGTGAGATTTGAACTGCCAAATTTCAGGCAGCTGGCAGTCAGCAGAAGTAGCCTACAGTTCTGCACTCTAATCACTGTGCCACCATGGTTCAGTTAACTTGTCTTCTTAATATTTAAGATTAACTCAACATATTATTTTTCTAGTTTCCTTTTGCAATGATCCATTTTAAGTTTTTTTACTTTTGGCTTCTAAAGTATTGATTGCAAATCTCAGATTTTTGTCTCTTATGATTTTACCTATCACTTATTCTTGTATATTTGTTCCATTAGATAAATTGGTATGGGAACAATATGCATCCTTGTCTCACTCTTCTCCCCATTCACAAACTGATGCATTCACAAACTCAGATCTTACAATAGCTTCATTGTAAAAGTACCTCAGAAGGATAATCCAGTGGTTTGGCATATCTCTTTAACTTTAATATGTTCCACATTTTGACATGTTGCAGTATATGCAAACAATGGTCTGCATCAAATAAACAAATCAATAAATCAATCAAAGATAAACATCTTCTGTATATTCTCTTCCCCGCTCTCCTATCCATATAATTTATATGTGTTTTTCTTTGTTATTTCTATCCCATGTCCTTTTTGAAATTTTCTGGTCATTTAGCCATGACCTGACAATCAGAACAAGAAGACTATTCTGATCCTGAATCCTTGTACTAGATTCAGACTCTCTTTAACTTTAAAATAACAAATTACTCTGTGATTTCTAAGAGTCAGTGATGACTTGATGGCAGATAATCAATCAATCTAAAGAAACTATCTAAAGATAATAAAATCACATTCGAGTTTACCACAATTTCCAAGATCTTGTTTCCTACCAAGACCATCTAAAGGGAAAATTTCAAGAAAGACATAAAGACAAGATCACTTTTGGGCTCATGATATCTTTTCTTCCACATAGTATTCAGGGTTTTTTTTCTCCAGGCAATTAATGTCTGAATTCAGAAGTTATATGTGGCTTATTTCTATCAAGAATGCTTGTGTTCAGGTAGGATATAAAAGTTAGCTTATTTGAGTAGTAAATTGTAGAATCTTATGTAGCATGTCTACCAGTTTTTGTTAGAAAAGAAGAAATAATTATGAGAAATTAGAATCAAGTTAAAGAGATACTTTTCTCTTATATTTATGTCCTTTGACCAAAAGCTTAAGCATATGTAAAACATGACCTACTCTGGTCAACAATAAAGTGACCTTACAAAATTCAGGCTTCAGATTTCAGGACAAGATATCAATCATTGCTACATTCAAAGAGTTATATAAATTGCCAGCTCAAGATTTGAAGCAATTTAGAATTAATTGTCAAGAATTAAAAGGAAAATGAACTATTTTAATCCTATTCTCAGTATGTCATTTCTCACATTCAAAGTGTTAATGCAGTACTATAGCTGTTAGAATATTTAAACAAAGCAAATCAACTGAACTAAGTTACAGATTGATATGCTGAATATAAAAACAGATATATTTTACAGCATGTTTTTCTCTTAGTTTTAATTCTGCTGCTTCCCCAGAACAATGGGTTCCTCCAACATAAAGAACTTAACCTATTGAACTAAAATTCAGCGCTGGTTACAAGAAATAGTAAAAGAACAAATAGAATTCGAACCTGAGTTATTTATGTTAGGAATATTTAAAAAGATATACAAGAAAAAGATTAAATATATGTTATTACACTTACTGACTGCAGCAAGAATAACACATGCACAATATTGGAAGCCTAACAACATTCCTTTGGATAAACTGATAATTCAAAAAATCTTGGACTGTGCCAAAATGGATAGATTGACTCTAAAATTAAAAGATAAAGAAGAGTCAGAATATCATGAAATTTGGGATATATGGTATAATTGGCTGGAAAATAGGAAATAAAGATTGTTAAGATAAGAAAAACATAGATATATGTATATAATCATATAGTATTGTATATCAAAGTCAATATTTACAAGAGATTGATATGTACAGTAGTGATGCTACAGCGCTATTAATGTTATGATCAACACCTTTTAACATGTAAAAAACAATAAAATTATTTTTTTTTAAAAAGGATAGAAAAACAATATAATTTTTTTAATGAACAGAACATATATAGGTGGGTAACATGTGGTTTGCCAGTTGTTGGTGGCTGATGGAGTTTCCTTTCCTTGCAAAGTTTGGCAAGTACAATGAAATAACATTAAAATAATGAAATTTTAATTTCAGATATGTTTGTAAATGAAGAAATTCCACCGAACCTAAAAGTCCTTTCTTCTGAATGAGGCATGAAATTGCCTATTTAAGAATTTAAAATAAACATATTCAACTCAAATGTACTACTGTATATCAATCTGTGACAAATATTTCTACACCATAATTTACAGCATTCTTATTATTGGCTGTGTTGATGGATTTCTTGTCACTGAATAACCAGAAATCCTCCACAGTGGTTAAAAAGATATCTCACTACTACTGTACCATTTCTGCTTTGTTTCTAGCAGTATTATTAAAAATAAGACCTAGGGTTAGAGGAAAAAAAAACCTGGCAAAGATTTGTAAGTTTTCATCCAGATAGACTGCTGAGATATTGAAGAGAGTCTGCTAGTTCTTAATTTTCCTTGGTCAAAGTCTGTAAAAGAAAACCATTTATTTAAATGAGTTACATCTGCATATGGATGCATGCATGGTGATAACAATGTTTTTTTTTTAATGTAAAAATTGCCTGCAGTGAGGAAATTTATAAAATATAGAATGACACCAGGGACATTGATATTAAAATATTTCTCAAGCAATTTATATCAAAGCTGAACTACATATGTAAAGAAAAGTTTCATGGTTAGCTATTAGGGAACTTGCAAATATAAACAGATGTGGATTTATTTTTGAATGTAAAATGAAAAATAGCATCATCCACAAAACAGAATTGTTCCTTACTGATATGAAATCTAAAATGCACCAGATTTATGCTGCTCTTTACATACCTAGCCTCAATGTATTATATGAATTTCTGGAATTACCAAACCTGAACCAGCATTAAATGGACTCTCAACCTGGTTTCTCATTCAGTTCATGATCTGAGGACTATTTTTTTTTTCAAATAAGGACTTCTTTTCACCTTGAGTTTCATGATACATTTTAAATCCTTGCATAGTACAATTGTTTGGGTTTTTTAATGTTGTGGTCATAGTAGATGTGCCCATTTATATTTTTGTGATTCTGAGGGAAATTAGTTTGCTCCAGTGTGCAAATTCCAAGTATAGCCACATATACCTAAAAAGTATAAAGACATGTACAGTATCGCTAAATAAATTATAAATGTTATAGGTACAAAATAAACAAAGGCACATTTCCCTTTTTATCCTGCAGTTGTCCGGTTGCAGTGAAATTAGTGCAGAGCTGCAAATGCACCTACGATGCAACGAATGAGTAAAAAAGGAATGAAGTTGCACTTGCCAACTTGTTCTTGGCCTCCAAGGATTGCTGAAGCTTTTCATAAGAGATTGTATCCTATGAATTGTAACTAAGCAATCCTTTGTAGTGGAAATGGAAAGCCACATCACCAGATTTCTTTTTCACTCTCTTGCTTAAATTGAGCCTTTATCATTCAGTCATCTACTGGAGTCTTTGTATAATATTACTGACAAAAGGCTGGTGCTTCCTGCTTCCCCACTTCCTGCATTTCTTTGAAGGAATGTCCAATCCTACAAACAATTTTACCTTTGCCATTGGTTTTGCTTTCATAGTTTATTCTCCAAAATTTTAGTTGATTTTGGTCCATAAGCTATGTTGTGAATTAATAAAAGTGCTTGAATAAAGTTTGTTGAAACCTTAAAGCAAAGTGCAGGGTTCTGGCCCTGCACTTCTGATTGGCCGATAATAGCGATATCGGATTGGTCCGTTCAGGAGAATCTGATTGGCTATTAACGAGCCCTTCTCATTGGTTAAAAAGAGCTAACGTTCCTGTGTTTTCATTGGCTAAATACCCAAGAACTTGCCTATATAAAGGGAGCTGTTGAGGCCGTTCTGAGAGCTGTTGCACCATGTTAAATAAAGAGTTGAAGTTCACTGTTCATCGACTCGTCTCCGCTTCTTGCGCCACGCACTGAACTTAACAAGCTACTTTTGGCTTCCTTTCCCCCCCTTAATTACCAGTTGAAGGATGCACTATCTATTAGTGATTGAATTTCAGAGAAAATGATGTGCCATTGCCTGATACCGAAGAACAGTGGAAGAAAGAGAAAGGAACATAAGGAAAAGAGGAGCAGAAGAGATGCCCGAAAGAGAGAAAAGAAATAGCTCCACTCTCTTTGGATAATGGCTGGGCCTACTTTTGATTGTGATCAAATCAATAGTATGTAGCCATAAACAGGTATGCTTTAAAGAAGATATAACAAGAAAACCCAGAAAGAGAAGTGAACAGTAAAGTTAAGTGTCTTCTTGAACTTTACAGCATGCATTATACCCATGAACATTAGGGCATAAAGTCAGGAATAATAGCTTCTTTTGGACCAGGGATCATTATGGTCCATGAAAGTTCTCCCTCTTCTCTCTCTCTCTTTTTCTCTCTCCCCCTCCCCCTCTTCCTTCTCCTCCTCCACTCCTTCTCCCTCTCTTCTATTCACTCTCTCAGTCATCATCATAATCTGTCTGCCTATCTTCTACCTTTAGTGCTTAAAATCTTCTGAAATAGTAATTTCAGTGGTTTAGATGTTCTCACTCAACATTTCACATAAAATAATATCACAAGATTTTGGCCATTGAAAAATAAAATTGGAGGACTGAGAGTAAAGCAGTCCTCACAAACAGCACATGGCTGACATATGATAGGTCTGAAGATAGTGTTCTTCAGAAGTTTCAGTTATGATGCAGTGATCCACATAAAGGAAAAGGTTGGGAAACAAGTTTTTAGAACGATAACTAGTCATATTTTGGCATGCTTTATCAAAATAAGAATAAAAGAAGATATAGCGCAATTTCTGTGAAATCACAATAGCCATTTCCCTAAATATGCTTGTTACAAAAAAAAAGAACAAAGAGAAGAGTTTATTAGTTAATAGCCTCATTTAGCCTTGATGCATCTTTAGTTTTTATATTAAAACGTGTCAAGCAATTCACATATTATCATTATGTGATATTTCTCCCTATGACCAGGCCCAATTGCCAGTTTGAGGATTCTCTTCTTTTATTTTTAAAATTCTGAACAATAGGTTTTATTGTTAGAGGAACATGAGCAAACCAGAAAAAGCTCTGAATTTTCTTACTTTGCAGTAATATATTTCTTGAGGAAAAAACAATTTTAAAAGGAAATGATCTGTTGTTAAGTAGTGACTGAAATTAAGTCATATTCATATTTCACTTGAAGAAAAAGGCAATACTGAGAAGCTAAAATTTCTTTTTTCCTCCTCCCTTTATTTTACTTGTGCATCCATTCCAACTGCAAATTAGGGCAGACTGGCTTCATGGAAATACACTGTGATTATTTTAGTGGTACTGGTATGAATGCATCAATTAAGCTACAGGAATGGAATTCTTAACAAGATGCTAATAAGAGGGAAAAATCTCCCTGTACCTATTTGGCCCATTGCCTTCTTGTTTTACCTCCTATTTTCACAGCCCTGACATGTAGCAGTGCATATTTTAACATAAAATAGTACATCTGAAATCCTAACATGTATATTTGTTTGGGTGAAGAAAAATGATTTTTTTTTTCAAGAATAGGTTATATAGATTTCTCTCTGTTTTTGTTAACTTGCCCTTCTCTCTCTCTCTCTCTCTTCAGAGAGAGAGAGAGAGAAATATTTTTAAATGTAAAGTTTATTTTCCAATTTCTGATTGCCCTAGAAAGAAAATGTAGGGCTGCCTACATCTCCAATATTCAAGCCTTGTATGATTGTACACATTATATAATCACAGTAAACATTAATACAATAAACATTAATCCAAATGTATGGAGATTCCAGTTTAAAAGCCTCAGCAATTCAGCAATAACATTATTGTATCTTCTGTGTGAAAGATAAATTTTAAGCTGTGTTTGGAATATGCCTCTTAGGGATGTTGTGAGAAAAGATAATTCAGTTCCAAAGCATATTTGAGTTCAGTATGAATGTATTAGAGATATGTTCAATCACTGTATAATAAAACTGTGAACTCAACATGAGTTTGGTGTTATTCATTGTGACATCACTTTGTGGTTGTGAAATACTTTTCATTCTAGGAACTTTTCATAGAGACCTTTTTACATCTGTAACTACTCTATACAAAGAGTGTTGGGCACAGTGTTACTTATTTACTTGTTTATTTTTATTCCATCTTTATTATTTTTAAAAAAAAACTCAAGATGGCAAATTTATTTATTTATTCCTCCCTCCTATTTTTCCCACAACAACAATCCTGTGGTGTGGGTTAGGCTGAGATAAAGTAACTGGCCCCAAGTCACGAAGGTGTGAATTTCTTTAGGGATTCATGATGATTGACAGTTTTCATTTGGGAAGTCCTTGGTGGTTTTTGAGCTTGGTTGTTTTCTAACAGGCAATTCATTAGCAAACTGATAATATACTGATGATGTTATCTAGTTTGGTAATGAAACATCCGCAAGAAATCAACCAAACTCAATCTATTTATTTATTAAATATATTGGCTGCCCATCTTATTAAAGAGGAAAATCTGGATGGCTTACAATGTTCTGTCCTGAGCTACAAATATTATTTTCTATCTATGTTGGAAGATGCTGCTACAAATACTAAAATCAACAAAACATTACCAGAGGGGAAAATCTTTAATTCTATAACAAAATAATCACAACAACAATGTAAAGTGTAGGAATTCTATTGCAAACATTTGAATGATCGGATCCTTTTATCATACTGATAAAATGGGCTCTGCAACATTGCGAAGAAATTCCACCCCTCTTCCTCCCTCCCTCCCTCCCTCCCCCCCCCTTTCTCTCTCACACACAGATAAGGTGTGGAAGTTGAGTCATGGCAGTGCTATTGTCACGTCCCTGTTGGAGTCTGAATCCGAGGAGGAAGATGAACAGCTGATAGGGACGGGACTGTGGCTGTGGAGGAAACTAGGGAAGGGCAAAGTCTGGCTGGGCAGAGCAGGGAAGAGGTAGAACAAGGGAGAGGGAGTTCAAAGGAAGACTCAGGCCCACCCCCCTCTTCATCCTAGGGCACAGAGGGAGGAATGGAGAAGAAAGCAATGTGGATTGTGGGGGAGGAAAAGGCCCTGATTCCCTTCATTAGGCATACCTGAGAAGACACTTTCAAAGAGATGCAAGCTGAGAGCGGCATCTGCTAGGAACAAAAGTGAGTTTATCTTGTGTTGACTGCCATTATCTGTGTTCCTGGAATCCTCCTAACAGGATTGATTACTGCTGTTCCTTCATGTCTGGAACACCTTCTATTGCCCTCCCAGATTAATTACCTCATCTTGCCTTGATTGGACTTATAGAAGTTTTTGTTGACATTTTGGACTTGAATCTTTGCAGCCATAGATTGTTCCTGAGAAAGTTTTTTTCCAGACCAGAAGGTAACCAGGACATTGGGGGCAAAATTGTACCTAATAAAGGGACTCCTACTTATTATTTGACTGTCTTGCTTTTATGCCACACCCTGGGTCATCATAACTATTCTTATTTTTAAAATCTGTCATAGTTTTTTTTTTTAAAGTAATCTTTCATACAACAGCCCCTGGTGTTCACTACAAATGTTTGTTTACTTTGTCCTAATATCTTTAGTTAATCTCCAAAAGTAAAAAAAAAAGAAACCCAGAACTTTAAAATAAAATTCTGATTATTATGCAGATATCCCTTTCAGTTACTCACCTTCAGAAATAAGTCACATTAAATTCAGTGACCTTTCTCCCAGGTAATAGAGATATAATAGTCACCTTTTCAAAAGTATGACAATTGCATGGAGTGTAAAAAGAAGAATGCACATTTGTTTTCCATTCTTAGATAGGCAAAGTATACGACCATGTGAGCTAAATTATTCCAGATCACTGACCTCATCCTTTCTCCTACATTGAAATGTTAAGCAGCAATCTGATATCATATCTAAACCAATTTGATGTTGAGTGTGCCTGCAAACACTGGAGCTTAAGAAGCTTACATTGGTGGTTGAGAAGGGACACCATGCATAAAGTAAACTAAAGCTGTTTACTTTAGGATTAATAATGATATTTAAAGGAACCTTTTGATAAAAAAAATAGCACACATGAATTGCAAAAGAAGCATTCTATTCTTTTATATAGTTTGCAGAGTGTAACAGTACAGGTACAATTGAATTCTCTCAATTCAGGTACAGGTATGCACTTGAAACCATTCCTTTTCTTTAGCAGGGATGGCTAAACTGACTGCTTTGATTAAAGAAAAAAACCTTTTGTTTCAATGTGGAAATTGCTTCCGGACTTTATGCTTGAGCTGGGGAAAAAAATGAAACTTCAATTTTGGGTTTTACCGACTAGATAGGTTTGTTGTTATAGAAATGGCTAGTTTATATTACTATGTAAAAGTAAAAAAAAATTGAGGTTTGATGCTATTATTCTATTGATTTTTTTAATGTAAATTCATATCTATAATAGAATAGTTATACAAAAGCAGGTTCCTAGCCTCACCCAATGTGTTTTCTTCCTTCCTTGACTATTTCAGCATGCCATGGCTGATTTTAGGGGCATTTGATCTGCAAACCATTTTTTTCAGATGTTTCCCATTTTGAGGCAGCACCAATTAAGTCTCTTTAATTTTTTTTCTTATTGCACTTGAATTGTCTCAAGAGTTGCTTTGAAGCATTTTTGACCATTATGTCCCAATTTCTGCATCTGGAGTTGACCTCAAAATGAATGAGTGGCAACCTTCCACTTTGTGGATGACTTTTCAGTTGAGTAAGATGGTAGATGATACATAGATAGATGATTGATAGATAGACAGACAGAGTTTTAATTGCTCTCATATGGATTTGCTCTGATAGCACATAACATTTGAGAATCTCAACAGACTAAACTAGTCTCTCTCCTTGAAGTTAATATTTTTAGTTTAATTCAGATGTGCAGGAACCATGAAGATGACCCAGGAGCAGATATACAGAAGCCATTAGGATAAAAACAGATGCTGGAACATGTATTAAGCCCAGGAAATCAGGAAAGTACTAGAAAAACACTCATTCCCCTTGATTCTTTTCATAAGAAGGTGAAATTTGTTGCTGCAGTCTTTGTCAATTATATATAATGCTAGTTTTTCTCTGAAGATACTTCTGGTCTATACATTAGGACCAAAAATTTTATCTAAAATTTATGCCAAGTTTTATCTAAAAATTAATCATTAGAAATGTGTGATTGGGATTGGAATGTGATCCCATATGATTTCTACATGTCTGGAGTACAAAAAGCATAGCTTGGGGGTAGGGGACAGGTGACCCATCAACTTTCATAAAAAGCTCTCTACAATGGTTGGTGGAAAAAAGTTTAGACTTGTTTTTGCAAGCTGGAGGGACATTTAACTTTAAGTCCAGCAGACAGTTAGGGTACCCATTCCATTTTTAATTATGGGCCCCAAGGTTGCATCCGCTTTTGGAGTGTGACCTCAACATGCCATTTAAAGCCTAATGTGTTCATGCATCAAGTACAAGATCTATGTCCAGCATATAAGCAGAATCCATGCATTTGATGCTATCAGACACATATTGGCTGACATGAACCATCACCTTTGGTAATGGAGTTGGTAATTAGGACATTGGGCTATTTAGGACATTGGGACAGACTCTTTATCATGTCATGTACTGTGATAGATGGAGCAGAGATTGCTTTCAGTTCTGACTTATATTTATAAGGCACTATAGGAATGTTCTGTCTCTGCAAGCCAATCTAGGCTAATCTTTTTTTCTTAAAAGCTTAATTTTTGGTAGGAGACCATGAGAAATTCCCAGAGTTATGGAAGGGACTGGGAAGATTTCAGAAGATGGTGAAAAGTATAATATCATTGCCAACAAAGCTTCCTGGACAGGTTGATATAGTCACCAAGGATTCAATTCATTCTATTAACAGATTAATAGCCTCTCCCAACTCTCCTATATATATGTGGCATTTCAATCTTGTGACAAAACTGGGAAAATAATCTTCTATATTTTGCTAGGGACAGCTATGCTAGATGTTGATAGTGATGGTGCAAATTGTTTATTTATAACTGGAGAGAGAGAGAATCACACCACTTCCTGTCCTGATATTTCTGGGTAGCTTTGAGTCAATCACCATCTCTCAGAGCTGGTATTCAGCAGGTTTTGACCAGTTCTAGAGAACTGGTAGCGGAAATTTTGAGTAGTTCGGAAAACCGGCAAATACCATTTCTGACTGGCCCCACGCCATCTATTCTCTGCCTCCCAAGTCCCAACTGATCGGCTGGGTTTTCTTTTGTTGTCCTGCATGTTAAGTCCTGAGCATGGGCGCAAGGAACAGAGACGAGACATTGAACTGTGACTCCAACTCTTTATTCGTGACTTCAGAACAGAGCAAATACTTGGGCAGCAGCAGCTCTTTTATAGAGCTGGCTGCTGTCAAAACAACCAATGATTTGAGTTTACCGCTCTAACAAGCGTCCAATCAGAGAGACCCGCTAACAGCCAATCGGACTGGCCAGAAACGACCAATCACGACTCGCTATTCGCGAGCCAATGAGAAGTGCAGGATTACGAGCCTGCTGTAAAAGTAAAGCTATTAGGGTTGTTACTGATGCGTTGGCTTAGTCCATAACACCCCTCCTGCCTAGGTTCCGTCTGAGGGGTGGGGTGACATATTCTCATAAGTAGGCAGGACGCTTCACCTGTCTGCTTGATCTGCGCTGTTCCACCGGTTTCTGTCCTGGCTCTGGTTCCGGTGGGCTGCTTGCTGAGCTGGGTGGCGAAAACAGTCCCACTGTTTCATCGAATGGCTTAGGGCTGTTCTCTCTGCTCTCGCCAATGCTGTCCTTCGGGTTCCCTGGATCTGTTTCCATCGTGGTGCTGTCACGCGGCGAGGCCACTCCCCGGCTCGGTTCTCCTTCTGGTGGTGAGTATCCCATGGCTGGTTGTGTAGACTGCTGGGTTTCGATTGTTAAATCATCTGTTATTTCTTTTTTGGCCCCCTCGATGTCCCTTCCCCCCACCTAGTTGGAGATTCAGGGGATGAGATGGGAGTAGGTGCTAATCTGGAACAAAGTTGGTCTATGTGGCGCTTCCACATTTTACCATCTGCAGTTTGTAGACGATAGGATCGGGGTCCCATAAGTTGCGTTATGGAAGCGGGGACCCACAATGGGTCGCCCGAGAAGTTTTTCGCAAAAACGGGGTCACCTTCCTGGAATGATCGACACTTGCTGCTGGATCCCAGGGGTTGTTCAGGCGTGTAAGCAGGGTGGAGGCGATCGAGATGCGAGCGAAGTTTCCAGACTATCAGGAGTTCAGCTGGGGTTCTGTTTGTGGTGCTGCTTGGGGTAATATATTGGAGGAGAAGCATCCGGTTTATTTTGTCGTCAATGTCACTGTGGTCCATTTTGTGTAAAGTCTTTTTTACAAATTGAACCATTCACTCAGCCCTACCTTTGGCCACAGGGTGAGCTGGCAATGTTAAGGCATGGCAGATGCCCCGGTCTGCTAAGTACTGTTCGAATGCCAGGGCAGTGAATTGGGGGCCATTATCGGAGACCAGGACATCCGGCAATCTGTGGGTAGCGAATAGCTTATTCAGTTTTTTAATGACCGCCTCCGTGGTGGTGCTTTTCATCTTGTGGACCTCGAGCCAGTTAGAATAGGTATCCATGGTTAGAAGGAAAGTGTGTCCTCTGGTGGGTCCCGCAAAATTGATGTGGATACGGGACCAGGGACCTCAAGGCGTTTCCCACTGAGTTGGGGGTGTTTTTGGAGGAGCAGAGCAAGTCTCCTGGCATTTGCTGCACGTCACTACCCATGTCTCTATCTGCTTGTCTAAACCAGGCCACCATGCGTAACTCCTGGCCAATGCCTTCATCCGCACGATGCCTGGATGTCCA